>CM042544.1:16589255-16649255 GCA_023630585.1 Cranoglanis bouderius
CGAAAATAAGGGGTGAAAAAGTTTACTGTCAGGCTTCTTTATCACTTTGCATATGATTTCATGTATGATAAAGACCCCCTACTCCACTGGGGGAAAGAGACAGAGTGAGAGTGCCTGAGAAGGAGAAGATGAAGTAAATGTTTTGGGTGATGGTCTTGGTGGTGTGTAGCCATGGTCTTGTTTCTCATTATTCTATGCATTTGTGCATTATTATTATTATTATTATTATTATTATTATTATTATTATTATTATTATTATTATTTATAGTGTCATATAGGCTTACCCAGCGCTTTCAGAAGCTCCTCGAAGTTTTCTGAACTCTTCATCTTCCAGGTACCGGAGAAATCAGGGATTTTGCGGTCCATGATGCTCTCTCTGAGTCTTTCCCTAATTCACTCCTGTAATTTCTATACCTATAATCGTATTGAATTTTATCAATATTTCCCCCCCCCCTAGTGTTTTGCTTCAAGCCCTGTTGTCTTTCCTCTGGTAAGACGTTCAAATCCCAACCGTTCACTGGCCCTAACTTGTATAAAGTGGACCGCACGAGCTGCAAAAGCCTCTTATCCTCCACTTTAACCTCAAGAACTCACACCTTTCAACCACGCCTAGCGAAACAAAGAGCCAATCAGAACTAGAGATGAGGACACTCGCCCGCCCCGGCCACGCCCCCTGAGAACACGCGCGCTCTCCTGAAGGCGCACGAGAGCCTTTATATGCGAGCCTTTCTCGTATAAACGAATACGAGAATATAAATAATAATAAAGGTACAAAATAGAGGAAATATATTCGTTTGTCAAATCTGCACAGTCAGACATTCCTGTATTTTGTTATATAGGCTATATAAGGGCTCTGTTGTCTGACTTTTCATCCTGACAGTCCCAAAACTACAGTCTGAATGCCCTGCTCCTGTAAGTGCACACACTGTATGGGAGGTTTTGCCATCTCATTTTGCCATTTCAGTGCAAATGCAGTGGACGCACAAAACTCTTTCTGGTAGAGGATACACACATTCAGTTCAGTAGGACACCATTTCGGTCACATGACATTTCTTTTCATGATTTTAAGTGTATGTGAGGTCTAATTTTAACTCTGGCTACAGACCGAAAAATCGGGGAATCCTAGAAGATTCAGGGAGGTATGATTTACCCAGAAGGCTCTGCGGTTTGGCCCCCATGCTGCTCTGACGGAAGAAAGGCGAGGGGCCACGGGGGCAAGAGAAATTTATTTATTTATTTTTTTTTTTAAGCGGGTGTGGGTCTCTAACTCAATGAAGACACGGGGCTGGGGAGATTGAGATGATGGATGATGGACGTTAGCGGTACAAAGCGCTCGTTAAACATTGACTTTTGATGGATAGTCTCGCGCACCATACTGAACGTCGCATTCGCGCGCGCGTTACCGGGGCGACAGCAACACCCGAGGCTCCCACTTCTTGCGCGCGTTCAAAAATTGGGCACTTCCTGATGCTGATGCATTGGCCCACACACGTACGCACACGCACGCACACACACGCACAGAGCGAGAGAGCGCACCGTGTTTTATGAGCACCGTACAGGTATTAACGCTCTGCTGGTGTTTCTACTCTGTCAATAAGGATATTCATTATTTTAAAAATGACAAATCGCACTACTCGTATTACGGCCAGCCTGAGACACGCAGCAGTGAGCTACACGCCATAACCCGCACACATTTATACAAACAAAGGCTTCATGTTCACACTAGTTCCTCCTTGTCCAACAACACAGATAGTGATTGCACAGATTGCTCTCAGATATCACTGGGACTATCTGTCTCTCTATCTCGTCCCCATCGCCCCCCACCCTCCGGCTATGTCATACACACGCTTTGTTCAGGTGTTAACTCTTTGGCTGCTCTCTTCATGCGCTGTACTACAGTACGGATGAATTACGATTACATCAGCAGTCCTCCCATGTCGTAAATACCTAATTCCATCTCTCTCTCTCTCTCTCTCTCTCTCTCTCTTTCTGTCTCTCTCTCTCTTACACACACACACACACACACACACACACACACACACACATTTGATGGCAATATGCAGGGTGTCTCAAAAGTCTCCATACATAGGGGACATTAACACTTTTTATCATTCCCATGGCTGGACCAGGAAGCTGTCACAATCACTGTTTTTTTTTTTTTTTTTTTTTTTTTTTGTACGTTTAATAGCATTTAATAGTACACAATATGGCCAAACTTATGTGGACACCTGACCATCACACCCATACTGTATGTGTTTTTTCCCCAAACTGTTGCCACAAAGTTGGAAGCACACAATTGTATAGGATGTCTTTGTATGCTGTAGCATTACAGTTTCCCTTCACTGGAACTAAGAGGGCTAAACATGATCCAGCATGACAATGCCCCTGTGCACAAAGCAAAGTCCATGAAGACATGGTTTGCCAAGGTTGGTATTTAAGAACTCAAGTGACCTGCACAGAGCCCTGACCTCAACCCCACTGAACACCTTTAGGATGAAATGGAATGTCAACTGTGCACCAGGCCTCTTCACCCAACATCATTGCCTGACCTCACTAATGTTCTTGTGGCTGAATGAGCACAAATCCACACAGCCACGCTCCAAAATTTAGTCGAAAGTCTTCCCAGAAGAGTAGAGGTTATTATAACAGCAAAATAGGGGACGAAGTCTGGAATGGGATGTTCAACAAGTGGGACTATTGGTGTTTCCAGGTGTTTCTTTCACCTGGAAAGGGACCACCATTAAAGCTTTACTCTAAAAGATAATTAAAATACACCACATGCACCTTCCCAAGCACTAATGATACAAAAAATGTACCCTTTATTTACTCCAGCAACAAGGAAAAGTACAGTTTTGTAACTTAATTTCTAAGAATGCACTCAAGCAGATTAAATTAGATGGTGCTTCATGCAACAAATATTTTAGTCAGGACATAGAAATATGCCTAACTGCTAAGAATGGCAGGATGTATTCAACTGAGCAAATCCCCAGTTCCTCCAGGATTTTGTGATTTTGCGGAAGAGCATGCAACTTTTCAAAATTACCACAGATTTTGGCCAAGACGCGTCATGCGTCATCACAATGCGCATTCACTCAAAGCCCTCTTCGATTCAGCTAAAATGTCTAACCAACAAACGTCACTGAGAAAGACCGTACAAAACAATTTCGTGCAATTGCAATTTCACCAATTCATGTAGTTTTCCCCCCAAAAGCACAAAAAACTTACAAATTTTGAAAAAAAAAAAAAAACAATCACAAAAAACTCTGCGAAATCCTGTACGGATTGAATCCCTAATTTGACTCAGTGATATCACATTATGAACCTTAAGAAAAATGGCACCTTTTCTGAAACCATTTGTTGTAGTATATAAAACAGATAAGGGTTCCCCCAGAGGGACAACTTAGGATGCTCGAAGAAACCTTTTAAAAGTGTAGGTTTTAAGCTAGAAGAACATTTAAATCTAGCACCCTATAGGGTTTTCCAGTGTGTCGCTCAGGGGTTCATTTTTAAAGGTTTTAAAGGTTCTATGTAAAACCCGACAACTGCATTTCCTTACCAGAGAGTGTCCCAAGTAGGACCACTTTGGGAGGCTAATAACCTTTAACTATCCAGAGAATCCCTGATGAACCTTTTTTTAAAGAGTTTGCTAAAGGGTTAGGGTTGTTGTAAGAGGTAGTCAACATTTTTTTATACAGTTCCATGTTTGTAGTTTCTTTCTGATGTCAAGCTTTTGAGTGTGTGTGTCATAAATTTCCATCTCTAAAGTGAGAAATTTATGAGGACCAGTTTGCCAGCCTCTCTACTAGCAATACCTGTAATGATCCTTGCACAATAGGAGCCCTTTACCTGGGGGTATATTATTCATAAATACCTGAAGGAGAGAGGGACTAGAATGGAGAGTGTCGCCAGACAGTTACGGTCTGCCCTGTGGGTCTAATGAGCGGCACGGTCTTTCTCAATCTTCTCGTCCTGCCCTCTTCTCATTCCCCCTTTCTTCGCTTCCAGTTCACCTCACCCACTTTCTCTCCATTGCTCCCTCCCCTCCCTCCCACTGTCTCCCCTTTTGTTCTTTTGTGATGCTGGGACTGCATTCCACAGGCACACTGCAGAGATGCTGGGACTGCAGAAAAAAAAAAAAGAGAGTTGGGGGGGAGGGAGAGGCGGGGTCTGGTGCTTAGCTCATTTTTTATTGTATTGTTCTGGGCTTCAGAAAATTAGAGAGGGAATGATTCAGACCAGGAGATTAAAAACAGAAAAGGAACAGCAGTTAGAGGATGGGAGCAGGAAAAGAGAGAGAGAGAGAGAGGGAGAGAGAGACAGAGAGAGAGAGAGAGAGAGAGAGAGAGAGAGAGAGAGAGAGAGAGAGAGAGAGAGAGGTGCTTTACAAGGAGACAGTAAATATTTCTGTGCACTTTTCAGAAAGGGACTAAGGTTTCGTTTAGTTCCGTTTCTTTGGCAAGAACTCTGCATGGTAAGCGATACTCCACTCAGGGGACTCACATAACCAAAAACACACATACCACCGACACATACGTACATACGTCTGTATGCACGTCTGCACACACTCAAACACACCCACATTCACAAACCGTTTCACACACTGACAAAATAATAGATGTGCAAACACATTCACATCAACATTGATACATCACAAAAATGTCCCCTCACACCAACCATGTTAGCCACACACACACTGGCACACACACAGTGCTGTTTCCACTGTTCTAATGGACAAATGCAATGCAAGGGTTTTTCCAGTGCTAAATTAAACTCTGAGATGAGCCACGAATACATTTGATGCTGAGCTATTTTAAAACGGATGCCTAAGTGCTTTTTGTGGCTCCTCTGTAGCTTCTTCTCAAACTCAGAATGCACCGCGCATTTCTCCCGTTCGCTTCTTTGTTCCTCTCTGCCATGCTTAAACAATATTACTGTCTTTTCTTTCCACCATGTATTTTTTCCTCTCATAGCACCGCTCTCTCCATTCCTCCCTCTATCCAAATCAGGCTGAAGCTGAGGAAGTTCAAGCAGAACCTCATTGCCTGGGCGCTTATCCATTTATCTCCCAAATCACTTCCTTCTGTGTTCTAATCTCCTCTTTTTCTCCCTGAGGTAACACACACACACACACACACACACACACATCTTTGTCTTACTATCCTTATGAGGACCTTCCTCTGATATAATTAATAATGCAGCCAAATAATGCATACAAACCTAACCTTAACCCTAACCGTAACCTTAGTAACCATAATAAAACATGTTGGCTCTTTTTCTTTCTTTCTTTTTAACAAAAAATAGTTTGGATCAGCCAAATGTTCTCACAAGGTCAAAATTGTCAGAGAATACTATCCATAAATACAAGCCCATACGGCCACACACACACACACACACACACACACACACACACACACACACACACACACACACAAATTCATTCAAGCAACAACTTTATGTGAGCCTGTTACAGGGTTCAGCAGTGATTTGTGGTGCTTGTTAAGTTGCTGGATGCATTAAACTCATGCCAGCCAAGGCATTAAAGCTGACCTTGTGCCCTCACCTTTGCCATCTGATCCCAATTTCTACTCACTTCCATCTCTCTCTCTCTCTCTCTCTCTCTCTCTCTCTCTCTCTCTCTCTCTTTCTTTCTTTCTGTCTTTCTTTCTATAAAACGGGGATTTCTGAGTCATCATGACTCACCATGTTTTGTTGATTCAAAGTGCAGTCTAAATGATCTCTTTTACATACACCATCCATCTAGGGCTCAGTCATTTGAGACCTACATGTGAGTGTGTGCGTGACTCAACATGTGGGGTGAGTTTTCTCCAGATGCCTGTGTTACTTGCCCAGTGCTTCCTTTTTTTCCCTCCCTGTCCTCTCTTTTTCCTGGCCTTCTGCTGGCCGATCTAATTATCATACTCATTTATTATATGAGAGAAAGAGAGATAGAGGAGGGAGAGAGAGAGAGAGAGAGAGAGAGAGAGAGAGAGAGAGAGAGAGAGAGAGAGAGAGAGATGTATAGGTCAAGAAGGATGAAGGGGGAAAAAAAGTCCCTGCTTGCACACACACATTTAAATGTATAGTCAAACCCCATTTCCCCCCATTTCACCCCATTGACCTGAGCAAATGGTGGAGTCCCGCTTGCCGCTTTCCTGCATTGGAGTGAGGGCTTTTGTGAGTGCCCTTATGACAAAGGCATCATAAACCCTCTGTTCTCTTCCAACTCCAATCAAACATCTACCAGAGCAATAAAACATGCAAAACACCTGCAACTAAAGGGGAGGGTGGCAAAGACACGGGAACAAAAGAGGAAGAGAAACCAAAGAGATTAGGCACACAAAGATGAAAGATTTGATGGTGGAATTGGATTATCTCTCTTTCTTTGTCTCTCTGATGGGAATTTCAAAATCTTACATCCTCATGTTTGATGTTTTGTTAGTTTAGTTGTTTCCAATAAATGAACTCTTTCACCCACAACAGCCCTCGGCGGCTAAGGTTTCTGAAACCAGGGTGTGTGTATGTGTGTGTGTGTGTGTGTGTGTGTGTGTGTGTGTTTGTGTGTGTTTGTGGTTTTGTGTGTGACTCGTCAAAGCTGCCAGTGAGCTGTATCCTGGAAGCTAGAGCAGCCCTTGTGCTACTGATTACTGCATGTGGGTCAGCGGTTAACAACCTGGCTGAAAAAAAAGAGTGTGAAAGAAAATTTATTGGAGGAAGAAATAAAGAGAAGACGTAGAAAGCAGCTGGAGCAGAGTGTGATGGAGCTAGAGTGCAGAGAGTTGATTTAAAGAGAAAGATGTAGAAGAGAAGGAAGAATAGAGGGAATGTTTCAATAGACCTATGGGGGAAAGAATACAAAAGAAAAAATGGAGATGAAGACCTGAGAACATGAGCGTAGAATCCGTAAATTCGTCCCCCGCACTTTTTCACTGGCCATGGCCAATTTGTGTATCTTTGATTTCTATACGTGTACATGTCTATACAGTAAGTCTTTGCGTGACCTGACGTTGACATGACAATTGGTCACTCACATCACCTGTCACGTCCATGCTCACACCCGCGATGAGCTCAAAGCGGCAAAAAACCATTCACTCCTTTTTTATTAAGTCGAGCCGTGTAAGTTCTTTTGGCGTGTGGTATTCCTGTTGCACAATGATGAATAATTTGCTACATATTTCTTTTTAAACGCTGCCCATTTCCATTGATGAATAATTAGCAAGATTTGATGGTAATATTAGCTTACCCGCAGTCCCGCACAAACCTGCACTTACTGTATTTTCAAACTCTTTTGTAACGTCTTTTATTTTTATTACAGATGTGTTATCTGAGTCCTTCACATTAGAATAAGATGGTGAATTGTTAATGCTAAATTCAGATTTGCATGGATTACATATGTCTGGATCAGGCAGCGTTGCATGTTACATAATGGTTTCTTTTACCATGTTGACGCTAAATATTAATAGAAATATTATAGAATAGAACACATTTTCATTTTATAAATACAATGACTGAGTCATAACAAGCTGCTATAATAACTTAAATCATTATACAGCAGTATAAGTTAATAGTAGGTTAGTAGTATAAGGGGGGAAAAGTGTAACCCTGCCATTTTTAAATTACTGTATATAATTCAGAAGAAAAGGGAGAGAATTGAAACAAAATCATCCATAATATACAAGTATATATTATATACTGTGTGCTATGTATATGCAACACAATGTACACTAAACAAAATTTGCAATATTTAAATAATACAGTGCAATATACAATATAACATGCAAGTACATTATAACAAATTGCACATTAAGCCAATTAAGAGCAAGAAGAGATAAAACCCATCAATTAAACAAAGGTCAGAAAAAAAGAATACCCTTGACATTCTGCCCCCCCACATCTGAAATGATGGCTACGCCCCTGCCTGAGAACGAAAAAGCCGGACACAGCGTTGAGAGGAGAAATACAGACGGGTGACAAATTAAAGGGGAAAAAGACCCCACTTGTCTCCGTAAAGGGAAATCAATCCAAAGTTATTCTGACTGATCACCTTTATCCTATGATGAAACATTTCTATCCGGATGGGAGGCCAAAGGGCATGAGGGCTCACTGAATGGTTATTAGGTGGAGAATGCTCTACCACTACCATCATCAAAACACCAGTTGGAATATATTTTGGAAGAATGCTGTCCAGTACAGTTCCAAAGGCTTGTAGAATCTACAGTCCCCTCTGAAACTATTGGAAGGGCAGTTGTTTTTGCTGTAGACTGAAGAAATTTGGGTTTGAGTTCAAAAGATGAATATTAGAAGAGAGTTTATAATTTCAGCATTTATTTCCTTGTATTTATATGTAGATGTGTTAAATGGCATAAAACATAGCACATTTTGTATCAGACCACCCAATCTGTAGGCGAGCAAAAATATTTCTTGTGTTTCTTGTTATCCAGGTGTGTCCTGTTAGATTGATTGTTTAAACAATAAATAGCTCTGAACATCTACTCATGGTTTCAGCCTTCAGTTTCACCTGTGAAGACTGCATTTGTTGTTAAAAAGGATAAGCCAACATGAAGATCAGAGAGCTGTCTATAGGAGAAAAGCAAGCCATTTTGAAGCTGAGAAAAGAGGGAAAATCAATTAGAGACATTGCAGAAACATTGGGTATAGCCAGTACAACAATTTGGAATGTCCCGAAAAAGAAAGAAACCACTGGTGTACTGAGCAACAGACACCGAATGGGTCGGCCAAGGAAAACAACAACAGCTGATGACAGAAATGTTGTGAGAGCTGTGAAGAAAAACCCAAAAATACAGGCTCCAGGCTCCCCGCGACCATGTGTAGGATAAGCGGTACAGAAAATGGATGGCTGGATATCAAGAAATCTGCATGGTGCAAAATACACTCAAGGTATACATTGAGCAGTACTGAGCACATGCACTGTATGTGAAATATGGGAATATTATGTTCATTATGCCAAACCTACTCTACTAATCACTTATGTTTCACTATGACCTGTCAATTTTAGTTAGATTGCATTAAACAAGTTAGAAAATTTGGTTGCAGGTGTATAGGTCATATGTTAAATATTGTTGCAAGCATGTAGCTTCTTAAGATGGTTTTCCAAGTCAAATTCTTGCATGCAATATACATTTTTTTTTTGTTTTGAACTGATATTGAATTGACAGAGAGAGAGAGAGAGAGAGAGAGAGAGAGAGAGAGAGAGAGAGAGAGAGAGAGAGAGAGAGAGAGAGAGAGATGTGGGAATGAAAACAGGCTGCTTTTCCCAAGCTCACACCTTATTTTATATACAAACTCATTTTTTTATTCTGTTCTTTTTGGCCAGAACTTTTGAGTTACAGTACAGGGCAGTTCCTCATATTCTCTCCACCCTACTCTGACTGTCTGGTGGCTTTCCTCCACCCATCCATAGCTTTTCACTCCACACTCATTCTTTCAGCTTCTGCTTATGTTTTCCTCCTTTTTCCCAGAGAGGGATTGTTCTGTGTGCTGGCTCTCCTTGTCGGCCGTGTGGTTCTCAAGTCATTTTTCCACGGTGACCTGTACAGTACCAGCCTGTCTGCCTTGCCCTATTGGTACAGCCTGTGCTGCGACCTCAGAAGACTTTATATGTCTCCCACAAAAAAAAAAAAAACTTTGTCCTTATTCAACCTCCTGTTCAGGCAAAAGACACATCCATTCACATGCTTCTGCTCATTGCAATGTACTCTTTGTGAAATGAGATATAATATGACACTATATAATAATACACACTGAGCCCATCATCTACAAAAAGGCCAGAAGATAAAATATACTACAGGTTGGTACTGATTTCTGTTGATGGGGCCAAATTTGAGACGTTCATTTCAAGAAAAGCCTCACATTCCAGTGCCCCACGGTACAACAGAAGCACATGGAGCTGCAGGGAATGAGGGATTTCGACAAGTTAAAGGTGAATGAGGGGTGAGACATGTGGAACATATGATAAAGGGATTCCTGAACATAAGGAAAGAGAACCAGAGTTTAGTAAACACGCACTAGTATGAAGTTAATCCCCTAAAATCCTATGGGTCCCACAGCTGCAGTCATTCAGCCTGGTGGGCCTAAAGCGTGGCCTCCGAGGCTCTGGACATCATTTGGATACTGGTGCCATCTAGTGTCGCTACATGGTCCAAATTTTTTAACAGACGTAATATGACTACTCATTTTGTCTGCCCCAGTTTATGCTTTCTGTGAAACCACTTCCTCTAGAAACACACCTTGTGCAGTTTTCGAGAAGTGATCTTAATAAACAGTGGATATAGATGAGGAAACATCTGTTTCATCGTGTGTGCATTTATAAAGGTTGATGAGTTATAGGGAAAGTTTGGCGAAATATTGTTCATTTATTCATTCATTCATCTGAACAGTTTCATCTTGGTCAGGGTTGAGCCTATCCAGGGAACACTGGGTGTGAGGCTGGAACACTGCCTGGGTGGGACACCACTCGTTTTCAGCATACATGTACATATTCACACCTACGGGCAATTTAGAGTCACTTATCCACCTACTGGTGTGTTTTCTAGGAGGTGAGAGAAAATCAGACTTGAGGATAACATATGAAACCCAAAAACAGACAAACAGAACCCTGAGCTCAGAATCGAACAGGGGAGTCTGGAGCTGTGAGGCTGCAAACACTTTCCACTTCACCACCATGCTGCCCTGTGAAAATTCAGATTTACACAGTTATCCCCTTTACCAAATGTCAGCCAAGATATATTTGGTGTCTGCTATTTGCTTCATTAGTTTTAGACTAGAGCTCAAAGGTTAATGTAGCTAACAAGTACAACTTTCCATGTTTGTCACCACAAAAGATTTCTATAAACACAGGCTCAAATCTTAAAATACTTGCTTCAGATTGCCTCTATTTAATCAAATTTTTAAACAAACCACTCTGTAAAATAGCAGGGATAGTACTATTTTCAAATTTAAGTTAGTAAAAAAATTCACGTAACCTTTAGCTTATCTTTTCAATTCTGCTTTCGAACTTTAAGGGGAGGAATGATACCAAATTGGGGTAGGAAAAATGTTTCCGGTTGTCCAAGATGGCTGACCTCGTAGCATTCAGCTAGACACAGTATTGCTCTCTATCTATCTATCTACTTTGAACAGGATGATAGGTGTAAATTATTGTTTTGTTTAAAGATCTTTTATTTCATTTAGTACTGCCCTTCAGAAGTTGCAAAAGATATTTACATGCTTCCAAAAAAACAAAATAACAACACTTTACACAGATCATCCTGTTCAAAAGTTTACACCCCCCCTGGCTCTTAGTGTATTGTGTTGCCTTTTTGAGCATCAGTGAATGTTTGCACCTTTAGTAATAGTTGTTAGTGTGAAAAGATGGATCTCAAAATCATATAGCCACTGACGGAAAGGGGTCAGTTATGCAGAGGATGCTGGAAAACCAAATAATGTGCAGGACCTGGAGGATTTTTCTGAAGAACAGTGGGCAGTTTAACCACTCAGGACAAACGAGGGACTCATGAACAACTATCACAAAACAAAAACAGTCCCTTATCATCCAGGTAACAACACACAGTATTAAGAATCAAGTACACTTTTGGTTAATTTGTGTAAATTCAGTTATTATTGTGTCTTGTGGACTATATGTAAACATCTGTTATGTGAAATTGTTTATTTATAGCAGAACTAAATAAAAAACAAATTGCAATTTTTATGATCCCTTGTATTATTATTTTTAATTATTAACATTTTTCATATTCTGCAAGGTGTATGCAAACTTATGACCTCAACTTTATCTCTCTCTCTGTTCTATGTCTTCTGTCTTTTAAAATGATTCATATCTCTCTAACTACCAGGCGATATATTCAATAGTACTGGGTTTATCTATGTAATAAATGTTAATGAATGTTTCAGGCTTGTCTTTCGGTCTAAGAGTAAGAAAAAGGTGTAATTCCAGTGGAGTGTCTTCTACTCTGTTGTCACAACATTCCATTTTTATCCCACATATAATTACAACCTCCACAATTAAATCTAACCCCAAAACTTGCCAGCAGACAAATCTCAAATAAGTTTGTTGATACTGTTCGAGATTACTTGATACTGTTTGACGCATAACAAGTCAATAATGTTTTATAGCTTTATTTTTCATTTTGGGTATAACAGCTTGCCAGTCAAAATAATTTACTCTTTATTTTATCACAAAGCTCAACTTGAATATTTGCACACAAGTATACAATAAAGCTGCATAGCAAAATCCTCAGTGATAATTTGAGACATGTTGAATTGGTACCTACATTGTTGAATTAACACTCTTAGCTGGACCAAAATAAGACTCATATTCAACAGCATATTCTAATGCGACACTATGTCTCTTAATCCAATACTGTAAGAGTTAATTCAATAGTAGTTAATCCATACTGTTTATTTAACACTGGTGTGTAACCAGAACAATCTAGCCACAGGAGGTCACAAGCCAGTGTACTTTTTGTGCCGGTCCCAAGCCCGGATAAACAGAGAGGGCATCCGACGTAAAACTTTTGCCAAATTCAATATGCGAATCACTAACATGACTTCCATACCGGATCGGTCGGGGCCCGGGTTAACAACGACCGCCATCGGTGCCGTTGACCTACAGGGCACTGGTGGAAATTGGGCTACTGTTGGTCGAAGAAGGAGAGGAGGAAGGTGTGTTAGAGGAGGAAGGCGTGTCCGTAGGCAGAGAGAGAAGAGGAAAGGCAGGAGTTTAGGACTGAAAGTAGGGACTTTGAATGTTGGTACAATGACAGGTAAAGGCAGAGAGCTGGTAGATATGATGCAGAGGAGGAAAGTCGACATTCTGTGTGTCCAGGAGACCAGGTGGAAAGGGAGCAAGGCTAGAAGCATTGGAGCAGGGTTTAAACTGTTTTATCATGGGGTGGACAGGAAGAGAAATAGAGTAGGAGTGATCCTGAAGGAGGAGTTTGTGAAGAATGTTCTGGAGGTAAAGAGAGTGTCAGATAGGTTGATGAGTCTGAAGCTGGAAATTGAAGGTGTGATGTTGAATGTTGTTAGTGCTTACGCTCCACAAGTAGGTTGTGAGCAAGAGGAGAAAGACAGATTCTGGAGCGAGCTTGAGGAAGTGATGCAGAGTGTTCCCAGAGGTGAGAGAGTGGTGATAGGGGCAGACTTTAATTTACATGTTGGTGAAGGGAATAGTGGGGATGAGGAAGTGATGGGCAGGTTTGGTCTTCAGGTAAGGAACCCAGAAGGACAGAGGTTGGTAGACTTTGCTAAAAGTATGGAGATGGCTGTGGTGAACACGTACTTTCAGAAGAGGCAGGAACACAGGGTGACATATAAGAGTGGTGGCAGGAGCACACAGGTGGACTATATCTTATGTAGACACTGTAATCTGATGGAGATTAGCGATTGCAAAGTAGTGGTAGGAGAGAGTGTAGCTAGACAGCATAGGATGGTGGTGTGTAAGATGACTCTGGTGGTGAGGAAGATGAAGAGAGCAAAGGCAGAGCAGAAGACAAAGTGGTGGAAGTTGGAAAAGAAAGAGTGCTGTGTGGTTTTCAGGGAGGAGTTGAGACAGACTTTAGGTGGTCAGGAGGTGCTTCCAGATGACTGGACTACTACAGCCAAAGTGATCAGGGAGACAGGTAGGAAGGTGCTAGGTGTGTCATATGGAAGGAGGAAAGAAGACAAGGAGACTTGGTGGTGGACTGAGGAAGTTCAGGAGAGTATCCAGAGGAAGAGGTTACCTAGGAAGAAGTGGGACAGTGAGAGGACGGAGGAGCCCTTTCTTGTTTGCGGTGGTGATGGACAGGCTGACAGATGAGGTCAGACAGGAATCTCCATGGACTATGATGTTTGCGGATGACATTGTGATCTGTAGTGAGAGCAGGGAGCAGGTGGAGTAAACTCTAGAGAGGTGGAGGTTTGCTCTGGAGAGAAGAGAAATGAAGGTTAGTTGCAGCAAGACAGAATACATGTGTGTGAATGAGAGGGATCCAAGTGGAACAGTGAGGTTACAGGGAGAAGAGATAAAGAAGGTGCAGGATTTTAAGTACTTAGGGTCAACAGTCCAGAGCAACGGGGAGTGTGGAAAAGAGGTGAAGAAGCGTGTGCAGGCAGGTTGGAATGGGTGGAGAAAAGTGTCAGGTCTGTTGTGTGATAAAAGAGTACCAGCAAGAATGAAAGGAAAGGTGTACAGGACAGTAGTGAGACCAGCGATGTTGTATGGTTTGGAGACAGTTGCACTGAGGAAAAGACAGGAGGAAGAGTTAGAGGTAGCAGAGCTAAAGATGTTGAGGTTCTCTTTGGGAGTGACGAGGACGGATAGGATCAGGAATGAGTACATCAGGGGGACAGCACATGTGAGATGTTTTGGAGACAAAGTTAGAGAGGCCAGATTGAGATGGTATGGACATGTTCAGAGGAGGGAGAGTGAATATATCGGTAAAAGGATGCTGAGGTTAGAGCTGCCAGGCAGGAGGCCGAGAGGAAGACCAAAGAGGAGGTTTAGGGGATAGGGATAGATGGAGGCAGATGATTCGCTGTGGCGACCCCTGAAGGGAACAGCCGAAAGGAAAAGAAGAAGGTGTGTAACCAGAACATTTGTCAGTATGATTTGCCATATTACAAAATGTAAGTCAACGCTACTAAAGTGAAGACTAGAAGGCTTTTGGACATGGCCGCTTTAAATACTGAGCTTGACTCTGAGCGTTCTCCACAGTCGGGCTGATTATTACTGGGCGTCAGACTCTTCGGGTTCCCTTCAAAATGAACAGGGTGACACGCGTCCTCGACCTTGTCACACCCAAGGATGATGTGTTTGGTCTCGTTGCTTATGCGCTTAATGCCACACAATCCCTCGTCCACATTCACACGCACCGTCACAAAGGAGAATTTCTCCTTGCTGATGCACAGGTTGCCGGTGTGCTGTTTTCCACCAGCCTTGGTGCACACGGCATTCACACGCTCTCTGTCATTCTCATGGAAAAACGACTGAGTGGGTCTGTTGCACGTCTTAATCTGCCTGATCAGTGCGTTCCACACGTTCTGGTCCCATGTCTTTGGCACGCCATCAGGCAGATGTCGCTTGAGGAAGGTGGCATGAGCGTTGTTGTACTTTGCTCGCATGCATGGTTTCGAGTTGATATCCAGAGATGAGCAGAGAGACAAAGCAGAGGTCAAAAGGATCAGGGTGAGGAGCATCATTCTGATGGACACCTGCAAAGAATGGAAGACCGCTTATAGGTGTGATAATAATGAGTCATATGATATATTGTGCTATACAAAATAAAGGATATTGATATCATCATGGACACAACAAAATGTTTCTATTTCCATTAGTACAGTCATTTACTGTGACCTGACATGAAGCATTATATAGTTATATAACTAGCTATGTTATTCAGATTGCCACAGCCTATTTGAGTGTTGTTGCTGACTGTGTGCAACAATGTCAACAACCATGTCTGACTTCATGGCCACAATTTACCATCTTCTAATGGCTACTTCCAGCATAGCGCACCATGGCAAAAAGCAAAAGTCGTCTCAAACTGGTTTCATGAACATGACAATGAGTTCAGTGTTCTTCAGTGGCCTTCCCAGTCACCGGATCTGAATCCAGTGGAACACATTTGGGATGTGGTAGAACATCATGGCAGCATGAAGGTGCACCTGAAAAATCTGCAGGAGTTGCGTTATGCAATCATGTCAACATGGACCAGAATCTCAAAGGAATGTGTCCAACATCTTGTGGAATCCATGCCATGAATTATTGAGACTGTTTTGAGAGCAAAGGGAGGCCCTGCCCAGTATTAGTATAGTGTTCCTAATAAAGTGCTCAGTGAGATATCTACAGTATTTTCAGTGGTAGACATGGTTGAATAATCAACGTGAGCAAGTTGTGCTAGTTGTGGTGGCTCAGTGGTTACGGCTTTGAATTCCAGCTCAGAAGGTTGTGTGTATAAATCCCAGTGTTGCCATTGTCGGGTCATTGAGCAAGACTCTTCAGCTCAATAAAATTTCATAGGTTATGATATTTCATACTATGTAAGAAATTTCAGTACTTTATTGTAAATATTCTACAGTTGTTTACTGGTTGCCAGTAAATTACTGTACAATTTACAGCATTTTTTTTTTTTCTTACAGTGATATCTTTTTCTATATTAAGAAATGTCAGCATATATGACATTTCGCATGTTCATTCCTATCCCTAATTAGGACATTACAAAGGAATTTCCCAAAATGTTATTGTTGGATTTATGTTAGATTTTATATTGGAAAATGGCATAAACAGTATGATTTTCAAAACAGTGCATGTTATTAAACAATGTACAGTCTATATTCTATTATATAACATTCTGTAAAAGAATTACATCAAAATACTAGATTTTTGGTTTTTATTGAGTGCCCAAGTGTATGCATATTTAATTAAGGCGTATTGGCATAAACAAATGTGCATAAAGAAAGTTTCAAAACAAAATAAAGTATAGCAGCAATCAACTGGTAAAGATTGACTATGATATCTATTGATTAAAAAGACCAAATTATGCCATAGTGTCTTGCATTAAATACAACGTTATTATGATATCGTGATAATAAAAAAAAAGTGATTTTTATCGTGATATGATAAATCATATCATCACTAATCGGAAACAGCGGTCCATGGTCGCAGCCAAATATAGCCTGGTATTTGTTAGGTACTGCTGTGGTACACGAAAACGAATAAGAATGCACCGAAACAATAGGATTTGCCATAACAGCCAAGAACAGAGAGAAAGATTAGAGAAAGTATAGTAAAGTAAAGTAAAGTAAAGTAATGTTATAAGCTCTACCTACTTCCCGAGTCGCTGGTGAGCGGAATAATGCAGATTTTAGCTGTGAAACAGCTGTGTGTGCGTGTATATGTGTGTGTGTGTGTGTCTGTGTGTGTGTGAGACCATTCACTGCGCACGCAACACTTTCCATGTCCTTTTTTTAACCACTACAGTACAGAATATACACTGTACGGCAATTGGTCCATACTGTATAACGTGCGCAGAAGAATTCACGCCCCCTACACACTGATTGGTGGCAGCCAATGGGCGGTTGCTATTTCTGCATCGATTTCACAGCGTGGACTTCCATATTAGTCATGAGGACTCAGTTTTAGGTGTGGCTCCGTGCTGCTCTTTGAAAGTATACAGTTCACGATAACGTGATTATTTGGATGTATCCAAGTTACTGAAGAGCATTTTATTACTAATCTTAGGTGTGGTGTGATTTATATGTGGGCATGTGTTTTTTGTGCTGTTTGTATTACAAGGTGATTATTCAAGCTAGAAAAAAAATGAAAATGCAGGTCCATGAAACTAGAAAAGAATGGAAAAAAAACAATCACATTTTGTGCCTGTGTTATTCATTTATATGCTTTCTTTCTAAGAAATACAAGAAATACAGTTTCACTGCATAGTTATTTATTTATTTTTCCTTGTGCATCTGATACACTTTATGACCAAACGTTTGTGGACACCTGACCATCACACTCATATGTTGGCCTTCCCCAAACTGTTGTGAAAAAAGCTGAAAGCACACAGATGCACTTTTTTTTTTTTTTTTTGGCTTTGCATGCTTTGGCATTAAGATTTTTCTTCACTGAAACTAAGAGTCCCAAACATGTTCCAGCATGACAATGCCCCTGTGCACAAAGCGAGCTCCATAAAGACATGGTTTACCAAGGTTCGAGTGGAATAACTCGAGTGGGCTGCACAGTGCCCAGATCATAACTGCAGATTTGGGATCCACTGCACTTACACCATCATTCCAAATAGCATGAAAACTGATTTTGGATTTTTCATCCAAGGCACCTCTGCTAGTTGGAAACTGTATGTAGGTGCATGCAGACCAAAATGCAATACTTTGCAAAAGAAATAATAAGAGTAAATGACAAGCTAACTAAGAACAGGTCTGAGTGATGATCGCCATGGATTAGTGGTCCAGTGATGAACTCTTGTGGTGGAGCATGGAATTGTCTTTCCTCTGGATAACTTGATAATTTGCAGCTTGAGTGACAACTACAAACAATCCCACTGAAGGTTAGTAGCTTTATTTTGCTGTCCACTGAATTGACGTAACAGTAACTTTTTATTGTTTTATTTTTTATAAAACACTTTTCCATAAATGGTCATTGTCTCTTCAGCGTGGTTGAAGCAAAAGATGGGAACTCTGTATGGGAACTCTGTTCTGTTGTCTGGTCCATCAATGATGGACCAGACAACAGAAATCCAGTCTGTAACTCTGTCGTTTCAGAAAGGGTTGTGAAACCTTGGTGAACATGTGCCTTATGCAGTATCCTACAACTTCTAGCGTCTTACTGTATGTATTTCCATGGTTTGGTTATAATTATGGCTAGGGCTGTTGTTGTTACAGTAAATACAATTTTTAATACTTCTGAAACATCAGTTTCTAGGCATTTTATACAATTTATTTGTAAAATTGCTATAGGTACAGTGTATTTATCCTGTAATACGGATCTCATCAATGGTTTATGAAATAAGTGCTTCACATCTTACTTCTTACCTCACATGAATATATCACAAGCAAAGCTTCAGCTTATTCACCATCAGATAAGTTGGCAGCATAAAATCTGATTCCAATAAAGTAAAATAGTTCTTTCTGTTGCATGATATTATTTCTCTAAAGTCTATTATTACTGCTCTATTGCTCTGTTATCTAAATTAAGACCTGACACAGGCTCTTTTGAGAAAGCTATTGTGTAATAGCTTAATAGAAAACATTACACTCTGATAAGAGGAAGTTGTTGAAATAGAAAGTAGAAGGAGCCAAGTGGTCAAGAGAACTCAGCGGACATTAGTGGTCAGTCAGCACAGCTCGCAAGACATATCACTCTACACTGGTAATGTATGTCTTTTTTGTTATTTACTGAGGCTTCTATTTATAAAATGCAATTTAAAAAACAGCAAGAAAGGAGAAAGCAAGAAAAAAAGGGATACTCACATCAGTCATTTATTTCTTTTTCAGATTTCAGACCCATTATGTTCTTCTACGTTGTGTCTGTCTCTTTCTTCTGGGTACTTCTTGCTAATAAATTGACTACTAACTCTACAGAGAACAACCCATTCCCCTGCATGTATTCTGCCAAGACTGATGCTTACGACATTTTCCTGAATAAGCATGTACGTCCAGACGCCCCAAAAACCCTTGACCAAAACCAGTGGCAAGCTTTTATTAAAAACATAGGGACATGTGATCGACCAGTTCAGTCCTTTATCCCCTTCACCCAGAAACAACGAGTGGACAACGTCTGCTCTCCTTCAGGAGGTAAAACATACACTGGTAACCTGTGTGTCAGCAAACAGGAGTTCACCTTCACTACCGTGTTCGTGGACAACAACTGTGTCGTATACAAAGTCCTCCCAGAGAAGAAGTATCTTTTATTGGCTTGTGATGAGATCCAGGGTTACTGCTATCCAGTGCATTTTCAACCCAATCCGAATAATGATGGACCACACAACAGAAATCCAGACTGTAAAAATCCATATTCTACATTTAATGCGTATAACCAAGCACAGTTTGCACATCTTAATCTCAGCCTTCTAATACTCACACTGCTGTCAACAGCTGTAATACTCTTTATGTGATCATCAGAATTATTAACTTGACATAATCTGAAGGATTTATGCAGAGACACAAATATAACCTCATGCCAATGAAAGAGTAATACTTGCTGAGACACCCTTCAGTGTAATCAAATATGAGTTTGTGTATGTGATGTGAACGCAGTTAAGTGCACATTTGCTAATGTATAATGTAATGACAGCAATACTGACCTTAGGAGTCACATCACTGTATTAATTCTTGCCTGATAATCAAAGCTGTATAATAACAAATAAATTACTTCTGCATATGAAGTCAACTATTTATATGACACAATTGTTGTCATTTATTTTATGCACATTAGGGTCTTGTGCATGTTTATTTTTTTTAATCACTTTTTTGTCTAACACTTGTGATTTGTTAGTCTTACTGGTTACTAATACATTCCTATATAACATACTACTAAACACTGTATTACTGTTTTATAATATAATAACAAGAAATTGTTTGTAATACATTATACTGCACATTATATAAAAGCAGAAACACAGAGGGAACAAATTTTAAGATGTATGTACTTTCAGTCTTAAACAAAGAGAAGTGAAATTACCCGTCATGTTGCAATTCTTCCTGAGTTGTAGATCTTTATCCTGTTCTACATGGAAGAGTGGTTGTGTTTACTCATCTGTCAGCTAAACTCCAGTTGTTTGCTTCTCCCCACCCCGTTTGAGCAAATACTCAAGAATTAATCAAGGGCATTTTTCTTCAGGCAAGTGCAGTGACCTTTAATAGGACACAATCACAAATAAATATCATCATCATAAAGATAAAAAATTTAGGCTACATCAAACATCGAGTCAGGCTCCATTAGAAAACTTTATCCTATGGGTTATTTGTTAGCCATCATATGTGCAAAAATGTATGCATCTTAAAGCTCTTACTCCCCATAAAACAGTCTCATACAGTATATCGGTATTACTGGTATCTGATAATCCTTTCAGCTTTCAGGTGTAGGAATGACAACATTTTATATTCCACCCAAAAAGTGATTGTACAATTGGCTGCTCAGCTGGCCAGGTGTGTGTTCTTCCCTAGTTATTTCACTTACAAGTAAGGAAATAAAAGGTCAAGAGTTGATTTTTTCAAGTGTGCCATTTGCATTTGGAATCTGTTGCTGTTAACTCTCAATATGATGTCCAAAGTGCTGTCACTACCAGTACAGCAAGCCATCACTAGGCTGAAAAATCAAAACAAACCCATCGGAGAGATAGCAAAAATATTAGGTATGGCCAAATCAACTATTTGGTACAATCTTAAAAAGAAAGAACGCACTGGTGAGCTCAGGAACACCTAAACACCTCGAAGACCACTGAAAACAAGTTCATCTCCCCCCCCCCCGGTAATTTAATTAAAAAAGTGGAACTTTCATATATTCTTTATTCATTACACATAAAGTGAAATATTTCAAACCTTTTTTGTTTTAATCTTGATGATTA
This sequence comes from Cranoglanis bouderius, assembly GCA_023630585.1. Classification (NCBI taxonomy): domain Eukaryota; kingdom Metazoa; phylum Chordata; class Actinopteri; order Siluriformes; family Cranoglanididae; genus Cranoglanis; species Cranoglanis bouderius. The sequence continues at coordinate 16,610,333 of CM042544.1, forward strand.
CGGCTTACAGCTCATGGAAATGAGATACTGGAAAAATCCAGTATCTCAAAAATATTAGAATAAAGAATTTATAATACAGCAATGTCGAACTGAGAAGAGCTCTAATCAGCTAATTAACTCAAAACACCTTTTCACTCAAAACACCGTTGCTCAGTGGTCCAAAGTCCCCTTTTCAGATGAAAGTAAATTTTGCATTTCATTTGGAAATCAAGGTCCCAGAGTCTGGAGGAAGAGTGGAGAGGCACAGAATCCAAGCTGCTTGAAGTCCAGTGTGAAGTTTCCACAGTCAGTGATGATTTGGGGCGCCATGTCATCTGCTGGTGTTGGTCCACTTTGTTTTCTCAAGTCGAGCGTCAATGCAGCGTCTACCAGGATATTTTAGAGCACTTCATGCTTCCATCTGCTGACAAGCTTTATGGAGATGCTGATTTCCTTTTATAGCAGGACTTGGCACCTGCCCACAGTGACAAAACTACTAGTAACTGGTTTGCTGACCATGGTATTACTGTGCTTGATTGGCCAGCCAACTCGCCTGACCTGAATTTTGTCAAGAGGAAGATGAGAGACACCAGACCCAACAATACAGACGAGCTGAAGGCCGCTATCAAAGCAACCTGGGCTTCCATAACACCTCAGCAGTGCCACAGGCTGATTGCCTCCATGCCACGCCCCATTGATGCAGTAATTCGTGCAAAAGGAGCCCTGACCAAGTATTGAGTGCATAAATCAACATACTTTTCAGAAGGTCGACATTTCTGTATTATAAATTCTTTATTCTAATATTTTGAGATACTGGATTTTTGAATCAAGATTAAAACAAAAAAGGCTTGAAATATTTCACTTTATGTGTAATGAATCTAGATTATATGAAAGTTCCACTTTTTGAATTAAATTATGGGGGAAAAAGAACTTTCCCATGATATTCTATTTTTTTTTAAATGCACCTGTATAATAGAAAAACAGTGATCTCTGATAAGAGGGAGTTGCCCATTTGATAAGATAAGAACTAAGGAGCAAAGTGGTTAAGAGAAAAGGACATTAGTGGTCAGTCAGCACAGCTAGCAAGACAGAACTACTTCGTCTACATGTCACTCTACACTGGTAATGTACTTCTTTTGTTTTATAACTGAGACTTCTATTTATAAAATGTTACTTTTTAAAAAGATATAATTTAACAGTATGGGATACTCAATTCAATCATTTATTTCTTTTTCAGATTTCAGACCCATTATGTTCTTCTACGTTGTGTCTGTCTCTTTCTTCTGGGTACTTCTTGCTAATAAATTGACTACTAACTCTACAGAGAACTACCCATTCCCCTGCATGTATTCTGCCAAGACTGATGCTTACGACATTTTCCTGAATAAGCATGTACGTCCAGACGCCCCAAAAACCCTTGACCAAAACCAGTGGCAAGCTTTTATTAAAAACATAGGGACATGTGATCGACCAGTTCAGTCCTTTATCCCCTTCACCCAGAAACAACGAGTGGACAACGTCTGCTCTCCTTCAGGAGGTAAAACATACACTGGTAACCTGTGTGTCAGCAAACAGGAGTTCACCTTCACTACCGTGTTCGTGGACAACTGTGTCGTATACAAAGTCCTCCCAGAGAAGAAGTATCTTTTATTGGCTTGTGATGAGATCCAGGGTTACTGCTATCCAGTGCATTTTCAACCCAATCCAAATAATGATGGACCACACAACAATAATCCAGACTGTAAAAATCCAAATTCTACATTTAATGCGTATAACCAAGCACAGTTTGCACATCTTAATCTCAGCCTTCTAGTACTCACACTGCTGTCAACAGCTGTAATACTCTTTATGTGATCATCAGAATTATTAACTTGACATAGTCTGAAGGATTTATACAGAGACACAAATATAGCCTCATGCCAAAACAGTAATACTTGCTGAGACACCCTTCAGTGTAATCAAATATGAGTTTGTGTATGTGATGTGATTGAATGCAATTGGTGCACATTTGCTAATGTATAATGTAATGACAGCAATACTGACCTTATAATCACTGTATTAACTCGCCTGATTATCACAGCTGTATAATAATAAACATACGTATATACAGTCAACTATCTATGCTTACTAGATAGGACAGAATTGTTGCCATTTATTTTATTGGAAAGAATTCTTATTGGAATTTATCTTACTAATTTTTGTGTGAGCAACCAAGCCTATACAATATACCACAAAACACTGCAATACTGTTTTAGAATATATTTTATTAACAAATTGTTGGCAATACATTATATGTAAAAGTGGAAACACAGAGGGAACAAATGTTTAAAAATGTACTTTGAGTCTTTCACAAAGAGAAGTGAAATTACATATCATGTTGTAACTGGTCTTCTTGAGTTGTACACCTTTATTCCGTTCTGCATGGAGGAGCGGGCGTGTTTAGTCAGCAGAGCTCCAGCTGTTTGCTTTTCTCCACACAGATCCCTGTTGGAACAAACAGTCAAGAATTAAACAAGGGCAATCTCCTTCAAGCAAGTGAATTGACTTTTAATGGAAATTACTGTATATTACAAAAAAAATAATAAATGATTGTAAATATAGAAGTTTAGGTTACATTGAATACTGAGTCATGCTTAGGCTACATTATGTAACTTGATCCTGTGGGTTAATTGTTAGCTTACACATGTTTAAGCATGAGTCTGAAATGCTGAATATACAGTGATATGCGTAAAAATGCATATATTTTGAAGCTCTTATTCTCCATATACAGTGCCTTGCTAAAGTATTCACCCCCCTTGGCATTTTTCTATTTTGCTGCATTACAACCTGTAATTTAAATAGATTTTTATTTGGATTTCATGTAATGGACATACACAAAATAGTCCAAATTTATGAAGTGAAATGAAAAAAATAACTTGTTTTAAAAAATTCTAAAAAATTAAAAACAGGAAAGTGGTGCGTGCATATGCATTCACCCCCTTTGCTCTGAAGCCTCTAAATAAGATCCGGTGCAACCAATTACCTTCAGAAGTCACATAATTAGTTCAATAAAGTCCTAAGTGTCACATGATCTCAGTATATATACACCTGTTCTGAAAGGCCCCAGAGTCTGCAACACCACTGAGTAAGTGGCACCATGAAGACCAAGGAGCTCTCCAAACAGGTCAGGGACGAAGTTGTGGAGAAGTACAGATCATGGTCGGGTGTAACCTGTTTCAGTCTTCCAGAGATTTGAGACTGGGACGAAGTTCACCCTCCAGCAGGGCAATGACTCTAAGCATACTGCTAAAGCAACACCCGAGTGGTTTAAGGGGAAACATTTAAAGGTCTTGGAATGGCCTAGTCAAATCCCAGTCCTCAATCCAATTGGTATGACTTAAAGATTGCTGTACACCAGCAGAACCCATTTAACTTGAAGGAGCTGGAGCAGTTTTGCCTTGAAGAATGGGCAAAAACCCCAGTGGCTAGATGTGCCAAGCTTATAGAGACGTACCTCAAGAGACTTGCAACTGTAATTGCTGCAAAAGGTGGCTCTACAAAGTATCGACTTTGGCGGGGTGAATAGTTATGCACGCTCACGTTTTCTATTTTTTTGGTCTTATTTCTTGTTTGTTTCACTATAAAAAAATATTTTGCATCTTCAAAGTGGTAGGCATGTTGTGTAAATCAAATGATACAAACCCCCTAAAAATCCATTTTAATTCCAGGTTGTAAGGCAACAAAATAAGAAAAATGCCAAGGGGGGTGAATACTTTTGCAAGGCACTGTAACAGTCCTATCATTTGGTATTACTGGTATCTGATACTCTTTTAAAGCCAGTTTTGTGGTGTCCCTGGACCCTCAGGAATCCGTGATGTATATCCAGGGATATTAGATTTTTATTATACAACAGTTAATCCACTAATTTGATTGGATGAGAAACATTCCAAGAGTGCTTATAAGTTACTACAGTAGAGTTTGCAACATCATCTGTGGACATGGTAAATTATACAGTTTTTATGAATATAACTTCTGACTTAAAATATGAAATCTCGTCAGATGAAGATAAAACGAAAGAAGGGAAGCCAGTGACACCGGAAGCATCATTAACAGGAATGTACAAATAAATTTGAGCTAGCTAGCCAGGACTATCAGTGATTGTCGCTTCTTCTGCACCAATTTCCATTCATGGAGCAAAAAATAAACAAAATATTTGCCCACACTGTGTCTGAAACGTCAGTTAGTTGATATTAATTTCTCATTTATAAAACTGTTGTATAAAAGCAATATCGCACTTACAATAGTGCAGTTATACTGAATATCTGCATGACTGTGATTAGCTATGGCTGAATCACAGCTGTGCCAATATTCAATACGAACTAGTATCAGTGGATATTATTTAGTTATAACAGCTGTAAGCGTAATTGACTGGTAAGTTTAAACGATATGTTACTGTAACTGCGGTGGTAAAATAACACACAGCGTTTCAACTCATCTACATCTGGAAAGGTGAGGAATAAATACTTTCAGGTTTGAAAAAACTAATACAATAGTACATATTAACTATGTTGTTCTTAAAATGAAATCTGTGCTGTGATCATAAGGGGGTCATTAGAAATTCTTTCACTCTGTAAGAGGTTCATTAGCACTGACGTTCGTGGTGATGGAAGTGCTTTGAAAGGCTAGTAATGAACTACATCTGCTCATCCCTTCCCAGCTCATTTGACCCCCTCCAGTTTGCCTACAGGCCCAAATGAAACAAACAGACACAGGTACAGATGTCGCCATCTCCTACCTGCTGCATTCCACCTTATGTGAGTTCTGCTCATTGACTACAGTTTGGCTTTCAATAGCATGAAAATGAGATCCCTGAACAACTATCTCTGCAGGTGGTTAAGGTGGGTGACTACACATCATCCGGCCAATAACCTTACACTGAACGTCAGTAAGACCAAGGAGATGGTGGTGGATTTCAGAAAACAGCAGACAGGAAACTACACCCCACTAATCATGAACGGGACTTCAGCGAAAAGTGACCAGCTTCAAATACCTTGGTGTGGTCCAAGACCTCTCCTGGTCACACCACACCCATAGCACAATGGCTTAACCAACTTGGACAACAGCAGAAGTTCACGCTCTCCTCCCATATTCTAAGGACATTCTATACCTGAGTGCATCCTGACAGGTAATATCAGTACCTGGTATGGCAACAGTTCCAGGCCATTAGGATTTACTATCCAACCCAACACACACTAACTATCCATCCATCAATCTTCCATACCGCTTATCCTACACAGGGTCATGGGGGAGCCTGGAGCCTATACCAGGGAACTCGGGGCACAAGGCCAGGGACACCCTGGACAGGTTGCCAACTCATCACAGGGCACAATCACACACATTCACACACACATTCACACACGAAGGACAATTTGGAGATGTCAATCAAACTACATGTCTTGGGGAGGAAACCGGAGTACCCAGAGGAAACCCACGAAGCACGGGGAGAACATGCAAGCTCCGTGCACACAGTGCGGAGGCAGGAATTGAAGCCCCAACCCCGGAGGTGTTAGGCAAACGTTGTAACTACTAAGCCACCATGCTCCGCCAGACCTTTGACTTTTGAACATTTAAATTTTGTCTGCCCTCTATTATTCACATTTACTCTTTGCTTACTTGCACAGTGCCACCCACTGCATCACACACTTCCCACTTGAATTGCTTCTTTGAATATTAATTTCAAAGTGTACATTTTTAAAATATGCGAGAGGTGATTTAAAAAAAATATTTAAAAAAATCATATTACAGAGACTAGATGTGCAAACAGGATGCTATTCACCGTATGTAAGGCTCTATGTCCTGCTGTGTCCACTTCTCCCTCATAGCAAAAAGAGCGTTAAAGCGCTCCAGTGTGTCTTCAGGCAGGTCCTCTACTCGCAACAGTGAGATGGTCTCTGGCCTCGAGCTGCAGTCCACCAGAGCTAAGCCCTGTGCAGAACACACATCAACCACACTACAATGAGACCTCTTACAGTGCATGTTACACATATCACTGCCAAATGTGTGCATGTGCATCTTCTTACACTGAGTTGGTCCAGTCTTGTGCTCATGCCCTCAGGAACGCTCTGCTGCCACACTTCCTGAAACTCGGACAGGTTGAACTTAACAGCGTTCTGCAGCAGCATTTGAGCCATGGCCCTGCACACTTTATCCTCATCCAGTGCATACATCACCTCTCCATCTGAGCAAAGGACAGAGCGAGTGATCGAGATGGAAAGACAGGAATGTTCACAGGATCATCACTTTTACATTTAAATTGCTTGAAAGCTGGACAACGTAGAAAAAGTCATATACTGAGTTACAGACTAAATTTACTGACCTTCGGTGTTATACCGTCTTCCGTAACAGTCGAGGCAGTGCTCTATCATTGCTCTGAAAATGGTGCACAATGAGTCAGTGCACATACCCTTGAACTACTAACTAAAATATGCAACTGTTATTATTTTTAAATCACCTTTGAACTTATTTCAAATATAAACGGAAATCTATATACACACTATACTTATTTCAAATATAAACGTCCAACATAAATTTCAAATGACTTGAGGAAAATGACTGAATAAGCGTTAATAAGTCATTTGTACGCCCGTATGATTAAACATTACACTTGGTGAACCCCGGTTGCACTCACTTAGGCTCTAAAGGTGCCAGCTCCTCCAGACACACACTGAGAGGCACTTTACTGAAAGACCATGACTCTGAATCCACCAGCTGAGTCACATGACCCAGGAGCTTCAGCTCGTAATCAAAATCCAAAATCCGCCAGTATCCTAGGGAACAGAGTACAAGCAGTGGTAAACACACTGGACTCAGAGTCTCAAACTCTGAAATTTCGGTAACACTTAGCATTAGAGCTGGGCGATATGACAAAATTTTAAATCACATCACAATGTATGATATGATGTACAATATATCTGACAAACAACTGGCAAAATAAGTGCTGAATTAAAACTGTAAAATTAAGGACTGCTGAACTGAGACGATCTGACAATCTTAGATTAGATGAAAACAAATGCATCAAATCATATGCTTCCTTTCAGTTCCGTTTAGTTCATAATTAAAAATAAAATTATAAAAACATATACCAATGATATTTCAGAAAAGTGTTTTGTGTCGTGTCACGATAAAAATACCATTATAGCACCCAGCCTGACTTCAAATTTCTTCAAATTTCACGCACTGAAAAGCTTTCCTAGCCCTAAACATACATCACAGTGGTTACCTAAAACACTCTTTGTGGCTTTAAGGATCTTCAGCGTCCTCAGCAATACTGATACAGCAATACTTACCATCAATTTTACATGCATGAATTACTTGAAGGTAGGCCTCAATCTCCTCTTGGCTTCCTTGTATTCTCTCTAGAAGGTCCTCCATAGTATACTGAAAAAAATAAATACACCATTCAATCCTGTGTCCACTTGACTCCATCTAAATGGACACATTTAATACATTTAGATCTGTGTGAAGCATATAAGTCATGCACTTAGGTCCTGTACCTTGATGAGCTCCGGAGACTCTTCCTGTGCACCGATAGGTGGGCCGTCATATGGGTTCTCCATAAGCAGCTTCTTGAGTTTCTTTAACTTTGGTCGTTGGCATCTCAGCTCCCAGTAACTGTTCGCGTAACCCCAGATCTGACGACAGAAAGTGGTATTACATTTAGCCTGTTTACTCATTTCTCAGACACTTTTATTCAAAGCGACTTTGAGAGGCAGAATACAATCTGAAGGCTGTAACACTGTGCTACGGTGTCACCTCACAGCTCCATAATTCCAGGTATATCCTGAGGTTACTGTCTGTATGGAGATTTGCATGTTCTCCCTGTGTATGCATGGGTTTCCTCCAGATTCTCCTTTTTCCTTCGACATCCCAAAGACATGCTGGTACATAGACTGACTACACTAAATTTCCCCTAAGCGTGCATAAGTGTATTATTGTGTGTGCATCCAAGGTGTATTCCGACCTTGTGCCCAGTGTCCCTGGGATAGGTTTTCGAATCCACCATGACCCTGACCAGGATAAAGTGCTTACAGATTAATGAATGAATGAAAGAAAAAAGCAAGAAAGTCTTCGATCACCTCTACAACATGCCACCATGTACAAATGATGTACAAATATAGAGCTCACAGACATCACAACAGCGTGACTTGGCTAAATCGATTCTCTTTACATATTACGAGACCTTTTGCTCAATCAACCTTTTAAAAATTTTTTTTTTATAGTCATGCACCTGTTTTTACATTAAGAGACTGGATTTCTTGTGAGTTTAACCAAAATATAACAGAGATTAAACTGTTTCCTTGCAGGTAGGAGGAGCTGGGTCTTTGGGGCTATAAGGGCTTACCTGGGCTTGGATTAACTTAGGATCTGATGCACTGTCAGAGAGCTGCTCTGGAGTCCTACAGCCGGGTACAAACAGCAGCAAATTGGACGTGTCCGCTATTTTCAAGTCATAGGTCTTGTCTTCGCTGCACAGGACCGCATGCTCATCTTTTTCACCTCTGATTGTAAGACTGGTAATAAAAAGGCACAACAAATAGCAATCAGTACATACTGTTGGATTGCAATCTAACTTGGGCTGTAGCACAACTTCACTAGTTAGATCAGTGGTTTTCAAAGTGGGGGCAGTGACTTTTTTTTTTTTTGTGTGTTTTTTTTTGGACTAGTCACTTGAATCGAATTGAATGTATTTAATCAAATACGGTGTCCCGGTTTTCACAGTTATCATATGATCGAATTATTACCTCAATGGTGACTTTTTCAAGATACTTTCGTGGTTCTTATCTCTTTTGTATCTGGCTGTGACTCCTCAAAAATTTAGGTTGGATTTTGCAACTCACTCCTTCTGGACCCCCACTAAATCATATTACAGCAGTTTCTCTGTGCAGGGGATGCAGCCTGCACTGAAAACCCTTTGGCTGTGTAATGCGCTACTGTTATAAACACGTTACACTGCTACTTCTGCTGTCACTCCTAACACGATAATAACTTCAACATACATGACGGCTATCAAACACACAGAACAACCTGGCATTTCTGACCAGAACTAATGAAACAACTATCTACTTTCGGCGAACACTGCCATGCTATTAGATGTTTTGCTGCCTTTTCCTCACAGCTCTATTTCTTTCAGCTCATCACAGCAACGTGACAAACACTGACAATGTTTTGGAAGATTTTCTGGGATTGTCCTTCTCGAAAACAAGAAAAGGGATTTTTTATCTTTGTTTCATTTTGTTGGTCGTATATAGATTTAATATAGAACAACAAAACAACTGGGCCTGAATAGAGAACCTGAATCTTATGACAAGTGAAAAGGAACTGTGTTGTATGAATGGAAAAGGCAGGAATAAAAAGCCTCATGGCTCAAATATATAGGCAGAATATTATTGTACTTTTTATATATATTTATATAATGTTAAAATTAGTTAATTAATTATAATATTGGGGGGGGGGGGATTTTCATAAAATAAACCTAAATAAACCTAATGTAAGGAGATTATACTGGTCACGTGGTCTGGAGTGGTGACCATTTTGACTGGCATTAGAGACTGCAATTGGGCATAACTGCACAACAAATGAAGCTCTTTCTTACATGATGTAAACCTGAAAATGCATAAAACATAGTATAAAGTATTTCTGTTCATTATGCTTCATCGGCTAGTACTCCATATTATGGTATATTTTGGCCATTTTTAATCATTCCTCCTGCTAGCTTTGCTGTGTAATACGTACACTAGCTCCTGTTGCTAGGTAACTAAATCTTAAATTGTATTAAGTTATTTTTTATGCCAGTTCTCGTCACTCGAGACAACAGAACAAAACGCTGAGCACCTCTTTCCTGCTTCAATGTGTTTACAAAGTGTATCGTCCAGTTCCATGAGGCAGTAATCTCCGGAGGAAACATTGTCGCTGAATGACAGGCAGTGTGTTACAGGGTGCAAATCCTCTTCTTTCAGCTTCGCAATGTGTAGCGTGGCCTGAACCTCCTCTAATGTCCGCATAGCGTCTCCTCCTCCCCTAGCGTTCTGTCAGTGAGGCTTTGCTTTGCTGCTGAATCAATCAAAACAATGCAGTTAGCACCAAGGCTAAAGCTAAAGCTAATCTTCTTCGGCTTGTTGTGAGCTCAATTTTCCCGCAATATTGTGGCGGAAGACACGTTTGGCCAGGGTTGCCAGGTCTCTCTGACAAAAGCAGTCCAACACCAAAACGTTAATTGCTTAATTAACCTACTTACTTACTTAAGTACTTACGTACTTACTTACATACATAAACAAATAAAGAAACAAATAAGTGGATAAATTCCTCTCTCTCTCTCAACTCTATACCTTGCTATAGTACCAACTCAATTTTAAATTTAAAGAATAATATCATACAGTTCAAAGCAGTATTTGAATTAAGTAGTAGTAACTTTCCCTAAACAGTTCTTTCACCACAGCAAAATGGATGCATGTTGTTTTATGTGTTAAAAGTAAAAGGGAAAAAAATTCACGAAGGGGTGGTGTGAAGTGTATTATTTATATAATCACGGATCTGGCAACACTGTACTGGGCGTGACGTTCTCTACGGCCTATATATGTTTTAGACGCGCGACACAGCGGCTGCCCAGTAGATGTCACTATAGCAACAGGTTTTACTGTACAGTGAAGGCTGAATCCCAAATGCTTTGCATATTACTCTTATAGTGCGCAAAATATAGCGTAGAAGTATTGGTTCCAAACCGGATGTAGTGCACTTGTGTAGGAAGTAGGACGCTATTTGGGATTCAACCAAAGATTTGAGTTTTTCAGCTTGAAAAACACTTTTGTTAGTTTGTTCGCTTTGTAAAACTCATTCGTTTGCTGTGTGTGTCCCCGAGAATATAATCTAAAATTTTTAACGTAATTTATTTGTAGAATAAAATGAAATAATAATATAAAAATAGTGAAATAAAAAATGGAAGTGTCTAAACGTCTAAAGTTCTCGGCACAACCTTTTTTTTTTTTTTTTTTTTTTTAAACCACTAATCTCTCTACATTTAGTAAAAAATGTGAATAATGTGTGTAAAATGGTGAATGTACTACTAAACCCCGCCTTGTCGGTGCACTCCCCCAGTGACTCGCCCTGTACTCGCTGCCCGAGGCGTGCTGTTAGTGCAGGATAGTAAACACTCAGGAGTCATCTGGTCAGAGAGGCTGGTCACTGACAATCTGGGCCACTCATGATCTATGACACATGATCATTAATTCATTTGCAGCCTTGGACAAAATTCTAGGGGAAAAAAAAAAATCCGTATGCATTTTTTTTTCCCAACACAGAAGTGTCTTTGTGCGACTGGAAAGAGCGAGCGCTTTGCCTGATGGGATACAAAAGCTACAAGTTTACGCCTGTCAGTCGGATTTAAACAGCCACGGAACACGTGGTCTGAATGAGTCAGGCTCCAGTTATGGACGGAACAAGCCAGCGGTGACTTTGATCGCAAAACGTTATTCGGGATTTGTTGGAAACACTTTCATCATCAAATCAACAAGGTAATATTTCTTCTTCTTCTTCTTCTTCTTCTTCAATTCACTGTGTTATTAGTTAAAGCAGGCAGTCATGTGTTATTACCGTGCCACCTGTGGTTATTAGCTACTCATTAGAACATTAGTTGATTATCCTGATCAATTAGGAGCAATGTGTGAGATCGATGTACTCATTTTGAGTAGTTTGTGGTTTAAAATTTCTATACTACCGAAACACCGTCTGTAGGCTATTTACAGTGGAGATCATGTCCAATAATAATAAGAATAATAGCAACAACAATACGCACATAACGGCTACTAAGTGATCAGGTGATTTTAGATCAGGTGATTCTTGTCGTGTTTTTAGCATTTGATCTGATAACATTTTTTTTTTTGGCCCTGTCATGTTCAGAGATGGACTCGATCGGGAACACCATGCAGAACAAGGCTGCCGAGCTGGAGCGCATGGCTGAAGTGCTCATTACAGGCGAGCAGTTGAGGTAGGCGTAATTCTACACGGCCATGTCCCAAACCGCACACTACCCTACTACATAGTGCGCGAGGTTATTTCCCGAGCCGCGTGTTTCCGTGCTGAATTAACCTCAGAATATGCGAGCATATTATGACGTAACATTTAGATTAGTAGACTGGTTTGGGACACAGCCTCAGCGCGCGCTTTTGTACCTAAACAAAGGACTCGCTCTCATCCGCGTCCAATCCCAAACGCCCTACATTACACTTGACAGTGACCTGCATTCGACTATATTGACCTTTGACACCCTTACAGATGTGTATGCATTCTTGATGTCCGTATTTGTGTGTTGGTGTGTGCGCCATCACTGTTCAGCTTTCCCTAAAGACTATCTCCTAATCTAATTGTTCCGGTCTATTCCAAAAGAAGACATCCTGAAAATTACATTTCCACCTCCACGCTCACGAACAAGGAAAATATCCTTACATTTTCATCAGTTCCAGCTGTATCTAGGACAGTAGTGTGTGGTTTGGGATGTGGCCAATGTGCTGCAATGCTGCTATCTAAACAAAGGCAAGCGAGCCAGCTCTCATGGACGTACCATGCTTTTGAACATGGACTACATTTGGCAACCATGCAGGCTATATTTGACATGTGACAGCTATGTAGGTTAGAAGAATTTCTGGGCATGCGTGATGACTGGATTGCTCCTGTTGCAGAAGAGAACACAGCCTTGACCCATAAAACCATAAAGCTCTAAAGATATCTGCGAGCTGTGAATGGCAGTAGTTTAGCAACATGAATGCGTTGTACCAGTGAAAGCCACGCAGCTGTCAGCTGATGTGTTAGGACTGAATAGACACTGAGTGGAGTGCGCTCAGAGGGAGGTGTCGCCTGCATGCTGGATTCATTTGCATTTACACTGATCCGATTGGCAGAGTGACATATAAGTGAGGTAGAATGCAGTCCAAGCATAGACCTTTTAAAGAGTGAGCAACATGCCACTTGATCAGTTTTCCAGCAATTGAGCAACCTGGCAAGTAAAAAGACACCATTATCAGAATAACTGCTGGTGGTCCACCTTGCTCTGGCTGCTAAATATGCAGTACTGTGCAAAAGACTTGTGCAAAGAAATACCATAGAGAAAAGATGCCTTCAAAAATAATTAAATTAAATGTTTCTACATGTAAAGAAATACTGCAATACTATAAGCATTAAACAGTAATAAATGAAGCAAAGTCAATAATTGATGTGATGACCCTTTGCTTTAAAAAAAAAAATAAATAAATAAAAACAGTAATCTCCGGTACAATCTGTGCAGTTTTATAAGGAAATGAGCTGGTAAGTTTTATTGAGCATCTTGCAGAACCAGACACAGTTCTTCTGGAGACTTTGACTTTCGCACTCGCTTCTTATTTTTGCAGCAAAACCCAGCAGCCTTCATTGTGTTTTCTGTCTGAAAAGTGTCTCTTACGTAATATGCTGCTTTCTTTAATGATATACAAACATTTTTCTGTAGCATTTAATTTTGTGCTAGAAAACTAATGTTTGGGAATCTAAAATGTTTTTTGTACTGACTTGATAATGTAGAAGTCATAAAATAAAAAAAATCTATAACAAAGTTTGTACTAAAAAAAAAAATCAAATAGGGTGCCTAAAACTTTCGTACAGCACTGTGCATTATTTTCCACCTCTTATGAAGTTTTATGTTTTGTACACAACCACAGCAGTTGTCTTTTACTGTATATGTCTTGAGAAAGACCTGTTAAAGCTTTCACCTAGGCCAAAATCCAGATGTCCTATAAATGTCTGGTATAAAGACGTCTTCTAAACGACTTTGTGCTCGCTGGCGAAACATGTGAGATAGCAGTAGGAATTACTGTGAGAGCTGAAACTAAACAGGCATGCGTGCACACACACACACACACACATACACACACACACACACACACACACACACACACAGTATGAGACAGCAGCAACTATGTGAGGGCTGAAACAAGTCTGTGTAATCAGGATTGACAGCCAGTTAACTATGAATGATATAATATTATAAGTAAAATGCAATTACTGTATGTGCATAGTGGTACATGTTGCCACCAGTAAAGGGGTCATAAATCAGCTCGGGGGGGGTAAAAGCAAAAAGTGAAACCATCTAAATATACACACAGAGGCGAGGTGCTATGGGCTATGGACTGTGGCTTACTATAATATATACTGCACTGTGTTGGGAGTTTTGTTATTTTGGATTCATGTCTGACAGCATGTTGCAGACTATACACTGGTACAGAATATCCTTTTCAAGAGAATAGGAAGTAAGACAACATTACAGGTACAGGCTCCGTGTTTTGGAGGGATGTTTAATGATCACAGAATCACACTCATCATTTTACAGCATCATTTAAAATATGAGCGCGAGTTAAACGAAAATCTTAAAAGTGTGACATAAATTAGTTTTTATTAGAATAGTGCTTTTAACAATGGACAATATCCCAAAGCAGCAAATTAGAATTGAATTGGGTTTTTTTTTGTTGTTGTTGTTGAGAAATTCAAACACTCTTTAAACACTGGAGCACTTCAATTGAACAAAAATGGAGATTATTTAGAAAAATGACAAACTTTTGTGACACCTATTTGCAATAAACAATGCAAAATAATAATAGAAGAAAAAGGAAAAAGGTCTTCATTTGACTCACCCTCATATACCACAGTCTTTATTTCTATGCCCTATCAATATACAGTACTGTGCAAAAGCCTATTTTTTATAGTACAAACTTCTCTTATATATTTTTATTTTATGACTGCTACATTATCGAGTCAGTACAAAAACATGTTAGATTTCCAAACATTAGCTATCCAACACAAAATGTTACAGAAAAATGTTTGTATGTCACTGAAGAAAGCAGGATATTACAGACAAAAAACATAATGGGTTTTGCTGCAAAAATAAGACGCCAGTCAACAGTCAAAGAGAATGATAGTTCCCATAAGGAATTAATTTCCTTATAAAACAAATGCACAAATTCTACCTGAGACTACAACATATATATATATATATATATATATATATATATATATATATATATATATATATATATATATATATATATATATATATTAAAGCAAGCATGTAATTTCATTATTTTTGAAGGCATCTTTGCTCTACAGCATTTCTTTACATCTGCCTAAGACTTTTGCACAGTACTGTACCTTTATTCATCTTAATACCACCAAACAGTATACTATCCCTAGCCTAGTATTTCATATACTAACTATATAAAAACACAATCTTTGCTCAAGATTCTAGGAATACACTCTGAATGGGACACCGCTTCATGGTCACCATGCACATGCTCACTCACCCTCAGGAACTTAGCATAGTCAAATCCACTCACTGGCATGTTTATGGCAAGTACGAGAAAACCAGAGAACCCAGAGGAAACCCACAGAGAGAGAATATGTGAAACTCTGCACAGACAAACGCTGTGTCATCCTGCCATGCCGATTAAATCATTATAATATACATTCAGTTTCATTCATTCAGTTTTGAAATTTTTTTTTAAACGATTTTACTTATTGGACGTTCCTCTTTTAATATCACCTTGTAAAGACTTTACTATTTCATTATGGAGCTTTTTCCCAGTGATTCTTTACCCCATTGTCAGTAATATTTAAAGCCAGCAGGGCAGCACAGTGGTCAGGGGTAATGTTGCTACCTCACAGCTCCAAGGTCCAAGGTTAATGTGTTTCAAACATCAAAAGTTTTATTAAGTAGTGCAATCTTTCTACTAAACCCTGGTTTCAAAATGATCAGCACTCTTACAATTAATATCTTGTGACCTGCCCTGTAGAGAATCACAGCACTGAGTCCAGTAATGTCGAACAAGATTGAAGACACTTGTAGAGGGATCTTTAGTCCACTCCTTCATGCACAACATTTTAAAGTCCGTTATATTGTTATGTTTATATACAGTACATGGACTTCCCTCTTTAATTCAGATGCCAGGTTTTCAGTAGGGTTCAAATCTGGAGACTGAGATGATCAGTTTGTGTTTCTTTAACAATTTCTTGACTCCTTGTTGAAAACTCTATCTGTAGTCAAGTCTGAACCTCCTGACAGAGGCAACCATGTTTTGGGCTGAAATACCATGGTACTTAGAAGAATTCATGCCATCAGTGGGTATCAGGTGCTTTTCCTTATATGCTGTTTCCTTTTGTTACTGATCATGTGCATGACTGAAAAAGGGTTATGTTAGTCTCATCTGACCACAACACACAATGCCAACTGTAATTTCAATGATGGATGGTGAAATTTAGCCACTGCATTTTGTGAGTGTCTTTCAAGGAAGGGTTTCATTCCTACAGCGCTGTCAAACAGCTTGTTGTTATGAAAGTGTCATTTAACAGTTGATTTTGAAACTCAGCAACCACAAGAATCAGCTGTGCAATTCTAAAACTGTGGCCTTTTTTCTCTCCTTTATCAGCCTCCTTACTGTGGGGGGGGGAGGGGGGGGGAGGGGGGGGGACAGTGTGTTCATGGGTCAAATTCCAGGCAAATTTCCAACTGTTTCAGACACCTGAAACTTTCTGTTGTGTCCATAACCGTAGTTAATGATACTTTAAACTGCTTATGTATTTTTTTTTTGTTGTATTAATGATATTTTGAACTGCTTATGTATTTTTTTTAAATTTAAGTTGAATTTGTGTTGAAAGATCTTTGCTTTTTTCCCCCATGGATGACAACCTCATTTCTAATGAGAATGTTTTTTTGAACAGTAGTTTCTCCTACTGTTTATGTGGAAAAGTTACTGCATACGTATGGTTCCGCATGAACCATATGTTGAACCATGAACCATCCACATGTTGAAACAGCCCACAGAGAACTGATTTTTTCTTTCATTTCTCTGCCAAGTTAACTAAAAGCTGCATATGTCTCATTTTCATATTATTAAACTTTTATTAACCATAATTACTATTTTATTCTTGTCTTATTTAAATTACAGACAGACTTTCCACAAAACATGTAAGTTCAACAAAAAATAAATAGGTAAATAATGGCAAGTTTATATGAAACATTTACGAACTTGTAGAACCCCCATCCATTCATTTTATTGTACCGCTTATCCTACACAGGGTCATGGGGAGCCTGGAGCCTATCCCAAGGGACTCAGGGAACAGGGTGGGGGACATCCTGGATGGGGTGCCAACCCATCACAGGGCACAATCGCACACCACAGACAATTTTAGAAATGCCAATGCATGTCTTTTGACTGGGGGAGGAAACGGAGTACCCAGAGGAAACCCCCGAACACAGGGAGAACATGCAAACTCTGCGTACACATGGCGAAGGCAGGAATAGAAACGCCAACCACCGTGCTAACCACTAAGCCACACTTTAAAGTGTACATTATTATTTCAGTTTCCTAGTTTAGTTTTAGTTTACTAAGACATGCACTGTATGGGAATGCAAGGGACACATTCACTCATGCGGGTAGATTGTATCCGAATGAATTTATCATAAGCATTACTATCAGTGTCAAATATTTGCATGGGAATGTATTAAGAAAACTGGGCAAGGATTTGTTCAGGAAAAAAAAAAATCTAATCTATGCAGACTTTCCATTTTCTTTTCTGAGTGGAATGAATCGTATCTGACTGGGGTAAAGGTGGTAGAACAGTCATAGCTCGCTATTACTTA
The DNA here is from genome assembly GCA_023630585.1 of Cranoglanis bouderius. Classification (NCBI taxonomy): domain Eukaryota; kingdom Metazoa; phylum Chordata; class Actinopteri; order Siluriformes; family Cranoglanididae; genus Cranoglanis; species Cranoglanis bouderius. The sequence continues at coordinate 16,628,001 of CM042544.1, forward strand.
AGGTTTTCAAAGAAATATGCCAAGTACAGGAACTGAGCTAGTGATGAGGAGTGATCATGATATTATCAGTTTACTTTTGAAAAAGGCACTGGCCTTGAACATTTCTCAGTTTTTATGCATTCATTTATTTCAGATAGACTAGCTCTGTTTATTTTAGTTACATAGCAGCCAACTCCTGTGCAAACAATAGACAACATAAAGTGTCCATAAAGTGTTCTAATTTTGCTCCTGCGCTGTTAAAGGTAACATTAAGGAGATGTGTGTTTATGTTGTGGCACGTTTTAAATTCAGCAGGGCTAACTGTAGACGTTATGGTATAGAGGACAACCAACTGGTAGCAACTTGTAATCGATCAAATCCAAGAACAGAATTGAGCTTAATTACGCATCAATCACAACGCCAAGTAGTGGCAATGAGAAAATACAATATGAATTTGTAGACATGAGTATGCATTTTATTTATAAGGTAAATGTGAAGACTCTTTTTAAATGCTGTTGGCATCTGAGTTGTAAATATACAAATAACCATTATGAAACCAATTTTACTGTTTACTGTTGTCATATTAAGTCATCTTTTTAAAATGCTTTCTCTCCATTTTGAGAAAGCAAGTCATATTTTCAAGAAACTTTCTCATTATTAAGATTTGAAATGGTATATTTCACAGATTAACCATTTCCAAAATGACTATCTGGTTTGCTAAATCATGCAACGTGTGCTAAATGAGTCTTTATGCATGTTTTCTAGAAATACTCTCTCACTGTATAGACATTACGGCAACCACACAAAACAGTTATGTTACTTTTCTTATTTAAAAGTTGTAGTCCATCGTAGACGTGAATCTGCAGTATTTTCACACTTGCATTTACACAAATCAGGACCTCAGTGTTTTAGCTGATCTAACGCATCAAGAAAGGGTGAGTAAATATGCTGATTAGTAGAATCAGGTATATCAGAGCAGGGTAAACAATGAATTATGCAAAGAAGGTGTACAGAGCCAGGGTTGGAAAATACTTTATGACCTTTTATTTTGTCTCCTTTCCTGGAGAATCATAATACTGTATAGTTCATTATATTTCGGCATAACTGAGAAGTGTAAACACCATCTGCTCTAGTGGCCCTTCATCCCCTTAATATATATTATGCTTATCACTGTACATTTAACTAACAATTACTCCTACTTAATTCATGTTGTTAACATTAAAATCTAGCCATCATCCCATTTAATAAGTCTGTTTGTGGCATTTTCCAGATTGAGGCTCCATGAGGGCAAAGTCATCAAAGACCGGAGGCATCATCTCCGTACCTACCCCAACTGCTTTGTGGCTAAGGAGCTCATTGATTGGGTGATCGAACACAAGGAGGCCTCAGACAGAGACATGGCCATCAAGATCATGCAGAAGTTGCTGGACCAGAGCATCATCCATCAAGGTAGGTTCCTTTTGAGCTCCTCAAAACTGGATTGGATTTCTTATTACTATTAAAGACACACTCACACATACACACAAGTACATGCTAAAAAAATAAAAGTGCCAGAAATGGTTCTTTAGAGTGATGCCGCAAAAGATTCTTCTATTATATAAGGTTCATGAGTCATAAAACAAAATGAACAACAACAAAAAAAACAACATTTTTGTTATTTACTGCAATAAATCAAACAATCATTTTTCCACCTCAAAGATTTTTTCATGTAATAGTAACATTTATAGTTGGATTCTCTGCGTCACTAAACAAAATGGTTAAAAATCCATCAATCAAATGACAGAAATGGTTCTAGATTGTACTCTACATGCGGATCACCAGCGGTCATGGAACAAGACTAAGCAATGTGTGCATTCTCAGTGGTGGATGTTAATTCACTATTCATCATCCAGATGTTAACCCACTGTTTATTTTTTGTCCGTTGCAGTTTGCGACGAGCACAAGGAGTTCAAAGACATGAAGCTGTTTTACCGCTTCAGGAAAGATGATGGAACATTTCCTCTGGACAGCGAGGCTAAGGTTTTCATGAGAGGCCAGAGGATATATGAGAAGTAAATACTTTTTTTTTTTTTACTAATTGCAACAACCATGGTCAGATCAGGTTTTCAATCTACTCTGCCTTGCACTTTGTTTTTGTTTTCCATGTGTGAGGCGTATCGGTACATATTGTTTTTGTGCATTTTGGTCCTCTCCGGTCAATTAACAGTAGCCATAGAAAAACAGGCTTCCAGCAGATTGAGAGATGGGGTCTGTGCCAACTTGATTCATTAATCAGTGGCTTCTTTAGCTGCAAGTTGCTGCCTGTTAATGTTTTTTTCTCCACAAAACCACAGGCACTTGTCTATTGCAACATCCTGCTTGATATTTTAATAGCTAGATTATTTTCTCTTTGATTCTGCTTTTGATCAATTTCTGTAACAAGCAAGTTAGTTTAACTCCAATAATATACACTTTTAAACTGCAATATAGCAAAAGATATTTAGTATTAAGATATTTAATATTTAGCAAAAGATCATTTTTATTATTTGTAAATGTTAATTTTGTGTTAGTAAAGTCAGGATTAGCCTTGGGGTGCAAAAGCTCATTTAAGAAAAGCTCAAACCTACATGATCTATTCGAGATTTGCTCTAGGCAGTGAAGGGAGACATTTGTTTTAAAGGGTAATAATGACTGATAATGATAATGATAATGATACCGAAGCTCAGTTTTGATGAAGAACTGAATTGGAATTGGAGACGTTAGGACAGGCTGCTCATATGCATACACAGCACTGTGATACAGTTCTTCCTCACACTCCCTTTAAACTTTCAACATGACCACAAGCATAATGCCAACTAGATAAAAATAGCCTCATTATGCAAAGAGGGATGCTCTGTCATTGCATCATGATGCTATTTTAATGCAAACTCTTAAAGTTATTTGGTTGGTAGACACTTATGTTTTGGACTTACAAATTGCCAACCATTGCAGTGCATTGGTTGAATTGTACAGACTACAGAACAGAGAGGATTGTCTCAGGATTGTGCTGAAGTGGTGGCAGAGCCAGAAGGAGCAGCACGTTGCCTCACTCTCCTGCTGTCGTCCAGCCGTTCTTCTGTGCTCAGCTCCACTCATGTGTAACAGGATCCAAATGAAGTCCAGCAGGAGACATCTGCTGCTCAAAATATTTCAGGCTTCTTTTGGATAATTATATCAGTGACATTGGTGCTTGTGCTTGGCATGTACAGCTTTATGCTGTATGAGTTTGCCTTGATTTTGGTGTTGCAGGTGAAAAAAAAAGAATCATGAGTTAAATTCCCTGGTCTTAGAATGCATAAAGTGACATGCTCACCAGCAGCTGATTTTATTGCCATTGTGACTAAAGACAGCCAATGATAAAGTTCTGGCAGTGTCAGAAATTTTTACATCTCAGAGTGTGACTGCTGCTATGACATTTGTCTAAAAGCCACCAATAGTAGGACCCCATATGTTTACGCAAATCTCATAGAACAGCTACGAATGTGTATTTTTGAGCAAGTGATCATTTTAAAATACTGATTAATATAACCATAATATTACTAGCCTTCATGTCTGACCACTTTTACAGTGATGTAAACCCCTTTTTGACTCGTTAAGCAGAACATATATATTTTTTTAAATCACAGGTCTATGTAGAGAATTTCTTTTATATAATCTGACATGGAGAACACACTTTATCACAAAGTCTGTTATAGAATTTAGACAAGATTTTATTGGGTACGTTCACACACATTGATTTTATCGCTGCAAGTCGCCAGTCGCTGTACTATGAAGTCCCCAGTAGGCATTCCTACTACTGGTTGCCATAGTAACATTTATCAGTGGGTGGCGCAACTAGCATTCCACTTTTGACAGCAAACCAGTTTCTTTGCTACTAAAATTAAACATTCTGGAGGGAGAGCATTTGTATATAAAATTCACCAGTGTATATCTGCATCATATCCTACGAGATAAAGGAGAAGCAGTGTGTGCTCTTTGCCATTGTGGCCATCTATCTGCAGGGAAAGCACAAGTGCCGGACTGTCTGGGTCCACAAAACAATTCGGACTCGCAGACAGCATGGCGGATCACGTGCGCGCTACTGTCTTCAGTCCCATTGAAAGTCGCTGCACCAAATCGTTCCAAATTTGCATAAAGTTAAACTTTTCTTAACTTTATCATATCACTGGATATGCCCACATCTAGTCGCCAACGGTTGCTGTCACTCATGTTGCCGAAAGTCGCCAGCTCTCATTGAAAATGAATGGTCTCTGGTCACTTTGTCGCTGTGAGTCTCTATACGTGTGTAAGTACCTTTATATATATCAAAAAGCAAAAATTTCAAAAGAGGTAATTAGTATTTCAAAATCATTTAAAATGTATAGAGTTGTGAATGAGGACTTTATGAAGATTAACATTTGTTGAAATGCTGATATATATGGTGGGGATTACTTAAAAGAAGGCAGAGCTACAGCTGTATTCCCAATAAAAAAGCTGTCCTTATAATCCCACCCAGGACACAGCAACTCCTCATGGTACTTAATGTGCTAAAAGTTATTACTATGCTCTAAATTCTGAAAGCTGAGCACCTCCGTTGCCCTGCTAAATGGTGTAAAAAATGCTGGCATGGGCATGGTAGCATATCTCTGTTGCCATTACGTCATGATTGCTCAGCTGCAGGTCTGATATTAGAGTATAACACTGTGTTAAGTGAGTCCATATTCATAGCCCTGCAAGTTGATTAATATGGAGATATATTTATATGCTGTTTGTGCTTTTGGGTGACCCTTTATACAGATCATTCTAGTTTCATATACCTTTTAAAATCTGACCACTGTTAATTTTTAGCAACTATATTAAAACGTATAGGATATGTAGTTATGAGAGTGTGGACAGGTTAGGGTTAATGGGGTAAATGTATCAATCATGATACATACAAAGATTTTATTGAATTATGATGTGATGAATTTACAACCCCAATTCCAAAAAAGTTGGGACACTATGCAAAATGTAAATAAAAACAGAATGCAATGATTTGCAAATCTCATAAACCCATATGTTATTCACAATAGAACATAGAAAACATATCAAATGTTTACACTGAGGAAATGTAGCAATTTAAGAAAAAAATAAGGTAATTTTGAATTTGATGGCCACAACATGTCTCAGAAAAGTTGGAACAGGGGCAACAAAAGGCTGGAAAAGTAAGTGTTACTGAAAACAAACAGCTGGAGGAACATTTTTCAACCAATTAGGTTAATTAGCAACAGGTCAGTAACATGATTGTGTATAAAAAGAGTATCTTAGAGAGACAGAGTCTCTCAGAAGTAAAGATGGGCAGAGGTTCACCAATCTGCGAAAAACTGTGTCTACAAGTTGTGGAACAATTTCAGAATAATGTCCCTCAACATAGAATTGCGAAGACTTTGAATATCTCATCATCTACAGTACATGATATCATCAAAATATTCTGAGAATCTGGAGAAATCTCTGTGTGCAAGGGACAAGGGCGAAAATCAATATTGCATGCCCATAATCTTTGGGCCCTCAGGTAGCACTGCATTAAAAACAATCATGATAATATAATGGACATCACTGCATGGGCTCAGAAACACAGTTCGCTGTGCCATCCACAAATGCAGGTTAAAGCTCTATCATGCAAAGAAGAAGCCATATGTGAACATGATCCAGAAACGCTGCCGTCTTCTCTGGGCCACAGCTCATTTAAAATGGACTGAGGCAAAGTGGAAAACTGTTCTGTGGTCAGACGAATCGAAATTTTAAATTCTTTTTGGAAACCATGGACGCCACATCCTCTGGACTAAAGAGCAGAGGGACCATCCGGCTTGTTATCGTCACTCAGTTCAAAAGCCTGCATCTCTGATGGCATGGGTTTTAGAGCAACATATGCTTCCATCCAGACAACATTTTTTTTCAGGGAAGGCCTTGCATATTTCAGCAAGACAATGCTAAACCACATACTGCATCTATTACAACAGCATGGCTTCGTAGTAGAAGAGTCCGGGTGCTGAACTGGCCTGCCTGCAGTCCAGACCTTTCCACCAATTGAAAACATTTGGCGCACCATGAAACGAAAAATACAACAAAGAAGACCCAGGACTGTTGAGCAGCTCGAATCCTGAATCAGACACGAATGTGACAACATTCCTCTCCCAAAACTCCAGCAACTGGTCTCCTCAGTTCCCAGACGTATACAGACTGGTGTTAAAAGAAGAGGGGATGCTATACAGTGGTAAACATAGCCCTGTCCCAACTTTTTTGAAACGTGTTGCTGCCATCAAATTCAAAATTACCTTATTTATTTTCTTAAAATGGTATAATTCCTCAGTTTAACGTTTGATATGTTTTCTATGTTCTATTGTGAATAAAATATGGGTTTATGAGATTTGCAAATCATTGCATTCTGTTTTTATTTACATTTTACACAGTGTCCCAACTTTTTTGGAATTGGGGTTGTACATTGTATGTGAATATTCTACATCCATACAGCTGTAGATGAATAATAATGGCACAACTGCTATAATAACATCACTGGAATGTTTTAACTTATTCTGCAAAAAAAAAAAAAAATATTCACTTTAAGTCTAGTTACATTTCACGGCACCATGCTATCTTACACCTTTTCCTTTTTCAGAAATAAAATGAGGACAAGTTAATTTATGACAATACAGCAAAGGTAATAAATGCTTAAAGGTAATAAATCAAGATCAAGTTTGAGATTTAAACCAGTTTAGGGCTGAAACGGTTCCAGGTACATTAACGGTATGCTTATGTTACAATTGAAGTCTGTACATCTTGTAGACATAAACCTGACTTGTTGATGTGTGGTTGATGTCAGAGTGCAGCTCCTTCTTTGTTCACTGACTTATAATCTGACAGTGTATTACTTTTGCTTTTGGGGATTTTGATCGACACTAATTGGGAATGTTGACATTTTATTGTAAACAGCTCTGATTCTCCTATAAGGCAATTCAGAAACACATCATCTCATAGATGCACTGGTTTAAACTGTCAGTAGGTCCAGACTTTTATTGCTACGTACTGTACATTTCCTAACAGTAATAGTTACAGGATAATTCATAGCAGTTACTAAATAATAAAGAATAATAAACCATGGATTTAAGGGTTTAGTAACTTCCTGACCGGCACATGAGTATCAGCAAAGGCTGTTTGTTTTCCTGAAAAGATTTCCCCAGAAAATGACTTTCCTCATTTCATAAGCTACAAACAATCCTTTTTTAGCTGTAATTACAAACAGAAAACTACAGTTGTGCCCTCTGAGATTAGCTAATCTCAGAAATTAGTGCAATGTTTTTATTTTTACCATTGCACTAAGCAGTCAGGCAGTTAGTTGTAGATAGAAACAGGACTACTTATGAGCTGGTATGAATTGAAGCTCGTTTTTTGTGAACAGGATTTGGGAGGCCACACCGTCAGCCTCTGACGTGAGCAGGTCATGGTAGGCCTTGTCATCAGCCTCAGGCAGGAGCATGGCATGGGAGGCCGTCTTATCGGCCTCTGGTGTGAGCAGAGCTTGGTAGGTTGTCTCGTCAACCTCTGGCTTGAGCATGTCATGGAAAGTCATGACGTTAGTCTCTGGTGTGGCTTGGGAGGTCGTGTTGTCAGCCTCAGACTAGAGCAGGATGTCTGAGGCTGTCTCGTTGGCCTCAGGTAGGAACAGAACTTGGTAGGCCATTCCATGGACTTTGAGCGGAAATATGGCTTGGGAGGCCGCTCTGTCAGCCACTGGCAGGAACATGGCTTGGGAGGCCACTCTGTCTGCCTCTGGCAGGAACATGGCTTGGGAGGCCACCTCGTTGGCCTCGGGCAAGAGCAGAACTTGGTAGACCGTGCTGTCGACCTCTTACTGGAGCAGAACTTGGGAGGCTGTGGTGTCAGCTTCCAGCTGGAGCTGAACTTGGAAGGCTGTGCTGCAGGGGAGACCACCTCGTTGGTCTCAGGCTGGAGCTCTGGAGATGAGGTCGCCACGTTTACCTCTGGCTGGAGCTCAGCAGGGGAGACCACCTCATTGGTCTCAGGCTGGAACTCTGGAGATGAGGTCGCCAAGTTGACCACTGGCTGGAGCTCAGCAGAGGAGACCACCTCATTGGACTCGGGCTGGAACTCTGGAGATGAGGTCGCCACATTGACCTCGGGCTGGAGCTCTGCAGGGAAGGAGGCCACCCTGTCGGCCTCTGGAGGGAGCTCTGTTGGAGACGCCACCCTGTTGGCCTCTGGCTGGAGCTCTGCATGGATGGAGGCCACCTGTCAGCCTCTGGATGGAGCTCTGCCGGAGAGGCCGCCCTGTCAGCCTCTGGATGGAGCTCTGCAGGGATGGAGGCCACCTTGTTGGCCTCTGGCTGGAACTCTGTAGGGATGGAAGCCACCCTGTCGGCCTCTGGAGGGAGCTCTGTCAAAGAGGCTGCCCTGTCAGCCTCCGGCTGGAGCTCTACAGGGATGGAGGCCACCCTGTCGGCCTCTCGTGGGATCTCTGTTGGCTCCCTCTCATTGTAAGTGGTGAATGGCTGTACAGGTTCGTCAGACAGGCTGGCCCTCCCCAAAATTTTTTCAAGGTTTGGTTTAAATTCTGAACAACTGAACACCTTAACTAAGAGCCACACAAACTGGGCTACATCCCTAAAGCCACTGGATCCTGTGGAGCTCAGGAGCTCCGCCCACTGGCAGACTGGGCCTGGTAACAAGGCTTGGTAACCACAGAGACAAAAAGGCATATACTTCGCGACGAGACAAAGAAACACGGGGGTATAAATAGACAAAGTAATCAAGGGGGAAACAGAAACAGCTGAGAATGATTAGGACACATGAGGAAAAACAACCAATAACATGACAAATCAAAACAAATTGAAATCAAACAAAAACACACATGGAAATGTAAACAAAGACAAAAGCCTGGAAGCGCCCGCTGTCGGTAGCTTAAGCATGCTGATTCTCGGAGGGCGAAATACCTAATACTGAGAAATTATAGGCTTTTCTTCAGAATGTGCCTGTTAATCACACTTAATAACTGCCATTACAATATTGCCATCGTTATTACACTTATTGCATCATATGTTTGTAAACTTGTTGAATTGAACAAAAAGGTGTAGAAATGTCAGAGCTTATTGGCGCCTTATAACCTAGCAACTAATTTTTTTTGTCTCCAGATTGATGAATGCAGAGAACAGCCTGCTTAAGATGCGCGAGGAGGAGAATGTTCGCTATGAGCGAACACTGGTGGCCTCTGAGTTTATTGACTGGCTCTTGCAGGAGGGGGAAATGGCCACCAGAGAGGAGGCAGAGCAACTTGGGCGGAGACTGCTGGAGCATGGAATCATTCAGCATGGTGAGTGCAACTCAACTGGTGATGGTGGCAATTGAATCAGTGGTGGCTCATCCATAGGGACAAGAAATGTTAATCTTTATAAAGTCCTCATTCACAACTCAATACATTGGTGATATAATCTGATGCTCCATTAATTTGCTTGCCTTTCTAGAGGTTGCAAAATCATGGGGCAGCACACTCATGCATTGCACCTAGTGGTTAAAAATGGGAATTGCAAGAAGCATTAATAGAGGTCCATTGGGGCAGGATTTTCTTTGCCCCATGCTCAGGGGAGCAGCAGTGGACAGACAGTTAATGGCAGGGTTGCTAGTTGCTAAATACTCTGTGGCTAAGATACTCCATAGCTTTAATACTCTGTAACTGCCAAAATCTTGTTTTATAGCAAATAATCCGAATAAAATCTGATGCGCAAATAAAGGCAAAGTCTAAGTGCAGCCTGTGTGTCTATGATGTACAGAACCATTTCTATTGTAAGATATAATGCAAAAAGTGGGAAAGGGAAAGGTGGATCATAGAGTGGATAATGTCTGTACATCAGAAATACATGTGAAATACTTATTTCCCCATGCAAAGTCTGAAAAAAAAGAAAAATGTCTCCTTTCCCACTGCCCATATTTCTGGGATGTAATTGGACTGGAAATTTAGTTGAAACCTGAAAAACCCTGGATAATTATATTATCTTGAACACAGGTGATTAAAGGTACATCAAAAACCACTCAAAACAAGCTGCTAGACTGTATACTGGATGAGTGTATCTTGTTGGTTAATGAAATTAGCTCTTCTGTGTTTGTCTCACACATGAGAAACACACCTGCTGTAGAACAAAGGTATGTCTATAACCACTCGAAACGAGCTGCTAGACTGTATGCTGGATGAATTAGAAACAGAAACAGAAACAGATTTTTTTTTTCTGTTGATGACTGTATGTTTTCCACTTTCAACTAAAAGTTGAGTAAAGTCATAAAGTATTGGGTGTGATATTGTCTTGACTTAATTTAGTCTGAGGCTATGTCATCATTAATGTCACCATGCCTCACCAAAATCTATGATCTGATCTATTTTCATCAGAAATAAAACTAAAAAAAGAAAAAGAACTGAAGACAGAAATAATGACATCTATACTGGCAAAATATGTTTTCCATGGTTCATACTGACAGTTTTAGGGAAGCTGTCTCGAGTATGTCTCATGACCTTAAAATTGCATTTAAAAGGCATGTCATAGTGTTTCTCATAAATAAATAAATAAATAGCCACTAGCTTCATTCATTTAGCATGTTCTGCTCACTTGTGACTTTGAGGATAATCAGAGGCATTCAAAAGCATAAAAAAGACTGGAATTCCTATGTGGTTCACCCAAAACTATAAATGAAAAGAGGGCTTTTAACTAAAGCTGACATTGTGCACTTTTCCCTCATAGTCTCATAGCTGGAGTACAAGTCCATTTACAATTTATCTTAAAAAATGGGTATATCCTTCAGTTTTGCCATGAGCTTCTGGGTCGTGATTGGGTCACTGGGTTGCTGATTTGAAAAAGGCTGTGTATAATATCTGGCAGAAGTAGAACAGATATGTCAGGAAAAATGGGCAACGACTGGACAAAGAATATTGCAGAGTTGAAACAGATGTCAGGAAGATGAAGGGGGAAGTAATGGAATTGACAGGATCTGATAGAGAATATACAGTGGAGGGAAAAAGTATTTGATCCCCTGCTGATTTTGTACGTTTGCCCACTGACAAAGAAATTATCAGTCTATAATTTTAATGGTAGGTGTATTTTAACAGTGAGAGACAGAATAACAACAAAAAAATCCAGAAAAACGCCTTTCAAAAAAAGTTATAAATTGATTTGCATTTTAATGAGGGAAATAAGTATTTGACCCCTTCGACTTAGTACTTGGTGGTAAAACCCTTGTTGGCAATCACAGAGGTCAGACGTTTCTTGTAGTTGGCCACCAGGTTTGCACACATCTCAGGAGGGATTTTGTCCCACTCCTCTTTGCAGATCCTCTCCAAGTCATTAAGGTCATTTCCAATGCCCTCGCTGAGGGAAGGAGGTTCTCACCTAAGATTTGACGGTATATGGCCCCGTCCATCGTCCCTTTGATGTGGTGCAGTTGTCCTGTCCCCTTAGCAGAAAAACACCCCCAAAGCATAATGTTCCCACCTCCATGCTTGACAGTGGGGATGGTGTTATAACTTGGGGTCATAGGCAGCATTCCTCCTCCTCCAAACACGGCGAGTTGAGTTGATGCCAAAGAGATCTGACCATACCTGACCACAACACACCCAGTTCTCCTCTGAATCATTCAGGCAAACTTCAGATGGGCCTGTACATGTGCTTTCTTGAGCAGGGGGACCTTACAGGTGCTGCAGGATTTCAGTCCTTCATGGCGTAGTGTGTTACCAATTGTTTTCTTGGTGACTATGGTCCCAGCTGCCTTGAGATCATTAACAAGATCCTCCCGTGTAGATCTGGGCTGATTCCTCACCGTTCTCATGATCATTGAAACTCCACGAGGTGAGATCTTGCATGGAGCCGCAGACCGAGGGAGACTGACAATTTCTTCCATTTGCGAATAATCGTACCAGCTGTTGTCACCTTCTCACCAAGCTGCTTGGCGATGGTCTTGTAGCCCATTCCAGCCTTGTGTAGGTCTACAATCTTGTCCCTGACATCCTTGGACAGCTCTTTGGTCTTGGTCATGGTGGAGAGTTTGGAATCTGATTGATTGATTGCTTCTGTGGACAGGTGTCTTTTTACAGGTAACAAACTGAGATTAGGAGCACTCCCTTTAAGAGAGTGCTCCTAATCTCAGCTCATTACCTGTGCAAAAGACACCTGGGAGCCAGAAATCTTGCCGATTGACAGGGGATCAAATACTTATTTCCCTCATTAAAATGCAAATCAATTTATAACTTTTTTGAAATGCGTTTTTCTGGATTTTTTTGTTGTTATTCTGTCTCTCACTGTTAAAATATACCTACCATTAAAATTATAGACTGATCATTTCTTTGTCAGTGGGCAAACGTACAAAATCAGCAGGGGATCAAATACTTTTTTCCCCTACTGTATGAAAGAGGTTTGTTATAAATGGTGCTCCTGTGAGTCATTAGAGAATATTTATATCTCCATCAGAAAGGGAAATACAAACTTTTGAACCATCTTAACATGCACTATTTCAGCCTTTATACACCAATTGACTGTTTCTGTTACTTGTGACTTCTCCATTTTGTCATAAGTGTACAGAAACTTTTATAATTCATCATATTCCGCTAGCAGTTATTAATTACACTAGAAATAATCTATGTACAGTGCCTTCCACTGGCACCCTTGGTAAATATGAGCAAAGAAGGCTGTGAAAACCTGTCTTTAATGTTTAACCTTTTGATATTTTGTTCAAAAAATTCACAAAAATACTCTGCTCTCATGGATATCAAACAATTGCAAACAAAACACATGTTTATCCAAAAAAAATTTAAATATAAATTTAAATATTGTCAAATATAGGTGTGCCACAATTATTGGCACCTTTTTAGTCCATACTTTGTGCTACCTCCCTTTGCCATGATAACAGCTCTGAGTCTTCTCCTATAATGTCTGATGAGGTTGGAGAATACATGGCAAGGGATCCGAGACTATTCCTCCATACAGAATCTCTCAAGATCCTTCAAATTTCGAGGTCCACGCTGGTGGCCTCTCCACTTCAGTTAACCCCACAGGTTTTCTATGGGTTTCAAGTCAGGGGACTGGGATGGCCATGGCAGGACCTTGATTTTGTGGTCAGTAAACCATTTTTGTGTTGATTTTGATGTATGTTTTGGATCATTGTCCTGCTGGAAGATACAACCACTGCCCATTTTAAGCTTTCTGGCAGAGGCAGTCAGGTTTTCATTTAATATCTGTTGATATTTGGTAGGATCCATGATGCCACAAAATGTCCAGGTCCTCTGGCAGAAAAACATTCCCAAAACATTAACGAGCCACCACCATATTTAACCGTGGGCATGAGGTACTTTTCCATATGGCTACCCCTCTGTGTGCACCAAAACCACTTCTGGTGTTTATTGCCAAAAAGCTCTATTTTGGTTTCATCTGACCATAGAACCCGATCCCATTTGAAGTTCCAGTAGTGTCTGGCAAACTGAAGACGCTTGAGTTTGTTTTTGGATGAGAGTAGAGGCTTTTTTCTTGAAACCCTTCCAAACAACTTGTGGTGATTTAGGTGACTTTGGATTGTAGTTTTGGAGACTTTCTGACCCCAAGACGCAACTAATTTTTGCAATTCTCCAGCTGTGATCCTTGGAGATTTTTGGCCACTCAAACCATCCTCTTCACAGTGCATTGAGACAATATAGACACACGTCCAGTTCCAGGTTGATTCATAACATTTCCAGCTGACTGGAACTTCTTAATTATTGCCCTGATGGTGGAAATGGGCATTTTCAATGATTTTGCTATTTTCTTATAGCCAATTCCCATTTTGTGAAGCTCAACAACCTTTTGCTACACCAGCTATATTCCTTGGTCTTACCCATTGTTATGAATGACTAAGGGAATTTGGCCAATGTGTTACCTCATACTTATACCCCTGTTAAACAGGAAGTCATGGTTGAACAATTTAATGTTCCTAGTCACCCAGGTGTACTAAAAAATGTAAAATATCAATGCGAATATTCTTCAAATATATTTTTCTCATATTTCGCCAATAAGTGTTGCACACCTATATTTAACAAAGATTTTTTTTTTTTATATAAACCTGTGTTGTGTTTGCAGTTGTTTGATATCCATGAGAGCAGAGTATATTTGTGAATTTTTTGAACAAAAGATCAAAAGGTTAAACAATAAAGACAACTTTTCACAGCCTTCTTTGCTTATATTCACCAAGGGTGCCAATATTAGTGGAGGGCACTGTATGTTTTGAAAATGATTATTGCCAGAACGCTGCAGAATAAGAGATTGATGATCTCTAACAGATGGACATACCACTGGAGCTCTTCCTGGCAAAACACTGTGTGTCAAACAAGCTCCTGATTTTACATTCATGAAAACGTTCTGTAAAAACTGGAGTGCTACCATTTTTATTTCTTATTACTGTTCAGTGTGTGTAAATGTTGCTGTGGTGCAGGCCACAAAAACTGCCTTATTTGACTCAACTCCATTAGCAATCAAGTGATCAGTTAAAAACCTTAAATTATTCATTAACATAATGCGGTTCCATTAAAACGACAGGGGCAAATACTGTATCTTATGTGTAACTGTGTGTTTTTAGTCTCAGTTTAGCTGTTTACAAAGCATTTTCTTCAACTGTTCCTCAACCTCTCCCTGCTCTAGATTACAGGACAGACAGGACTCAGTCTAATCTGATACAGAAATTTTACGAATGCCTTGTAAATGACACCGTGTTTGGTGAACAAGTGAAATGTCCATGGTTCTCAGACTAATTGATGCAAAAGTCTTCAATAACTTATATTTGACTATTGCAGCTGTACTCTTTCACTCTGTGCCTTGTACAAGCTCATAATCAGATTCTGATAATAGGCTCTATTGCTACAGGGGTTTTTTTAATGTTAGAACGCAATCTAATAAATATTGGGGCAATGAAGCCTGGGGCATCCTGTTTCTGTTACACATCTTATATATTTTCTTATGGTTTGTTTTCTTCTGTCAGCACAGCTTATCAAATCAAATCAACACTGGTGTAATATTTCAGCTCATGTAAAAGGGTAAATAATGTATTTGCTGATTTTCTGATGTACGTGCTGATCCTAAAATGATGAAGCATCCACTTAGATGCATGATTTCAATCCAGGACCGAACTTATGTATATTTTGTAGAGATCATTTTGAATGATGATAAAATTTGAATGATGGACTTGTCTGGATTGAATTCTACATGCTTGGCATGGTCTTTGTTTTTTCTTTTTTTTTTTTTTTTTTTTTACACCTTTGAATTAAAATAATATTGAGACACATGTACTACAAATAAGAATCAAATAATTACAAAACCAAAAAAAAACATTCTCTTGTAAAAGATACATTATATTGTAATACACACCACGGAGATCAATAAAGCCTTAAAAGATATTATGTGAAACTGTATAATTCCCTCATGACTTGGATACCAGAGATTTGGATAACCTTCCAAGTCATTTGTGGGTGAAAAATTATCTTTAGAAGATATTATACAGTAGCTGCTACTGGCTCTATGAGAGGAGGGAAATAAGCAACATCAGAGAATCCCTATTGAGATATATAATGAAATTAAATCCAGGCTACACCTGCAGAAATGTCAATTATTCCACCTGCAGAAATATCAGTCATTTTCCAAGTATCTTTCTAGGAGGACATTCTCCATACATCTACTAAAGGAGCTATCGTCACATGACTTCCAAAGCCAGGAAAGTCTAATGTAGACCTACAGTAACAACCCTGAAGGGGAACAATATGTACTCCCAGGGGGGAAGTGAGGGGGATGGGGTTTTAATGACGGGCAGAGGCAGGGGGGATATATAAACAGTACATTTTCAGTATATTCCTTTCACATATAACTTGCACAAGGTAGAAAATGTAGCACACATATATAGAGGCTTTTATGGCTTTTATAGGGGACTTGAAACATTCTCCATTTACTTCGACTGAAAGTGATGGCGCAGCATCAAAGCATCTTTCAAGTGGGAAAATCAACAGGAGACAAGAACAACAAACAAAAGATTATTAATGTGAGATGGGGGAAGGGAAGGTGTAGGGGCTTTCAGGGTCTCAGTTAATATAAGAAAGTTCAAAACACATGTGCTAATGTCAGTCATTCCAGATTCATGTGCTCATTGGCTTATTTATCCTTTTTAGAGAAAAAAAATAAAACTTTTATTGAGTTATGACTCATAGCAGTTCCTACTTGAGTCTGCTGATATAAGATGTGAGAAACATTCAGCCACTTTATTTGTATATAAAAAATATTCTTGAGAAGATCTAGCAAAAGACTAGGAAACATCTTCCTTGCTTAGATAATGGAGGACCAGAATAGCTTTAATAAGAGTTTGCAAGGTTCTTCATAGTTTCAAGATTTTAGACACGGAGAAGTTTAAAAACCAATCCTCCTCAAAGCAGCAATGATTTGCTAATGCAAACAGAACCTGTGTTCTGATGACTTATTTTCCATGACACATTGATGTTCTCTTAGCCATACCTGTCACATGTTTACCATACATATGTTTACTGTACATAAGTTTGTGTTTAGTTCCATAAGTATAGGAAATTGTGTATGCTTTGGGTGTCAACTTTTCCAGTGGATGTGGCAGTAGGATGCTTCAAAGAGTTCACAACCTTGAGTGCTGACATCCTCTTTCCAGGCTGCTGTGAGCAATTAATTCATCCGTGCATCTTTATTAACCGCTTTAGCCTGGCCAGTGACGTGGTGGTATAATGCATTGCCACCTATGCCTCATATGTTTGGGCATAATGTCTTGCTTTATGCTAGCAAGAAACATCTATTTTTTTCTTCTAGTATCACTGTGCTTAGTTTTGTTCTTTACATTTCACTTAATGAAGCTTGTAATTACCTACCACTCATTTTATTTACTACTTAGATTCTGACACATCTGGTGAAATATCAGGGAAAGACTTTCTTTTCTTTTTAGCAAACTGTATTAAAAAAAGAAGTTCCTAAGAGTTTCTAATTAAACTCTTTTCCAGCTAACTAATGAGTGGAACATTTATCCAAGAATTTTTAGAAGGGCATGGTTTCCCTGTTGCTATTCATAATTTTATAGACATTTAATAAATGTATTTCAGCAGTGCTTGGCTGTTATACTAGTGGTCTAATTGAATTACGATTAATATTGCCATATCAAATAAATAAATGTGAAAACAATAATGTTTTATACATGAAAACCAAAACCACTGTATACTAGTTCAGCTAATTTTCTGCCTACGTGTGTAGCACTTTGAGAATTGATCAGAAGATAGTATTTCATTTAACTGACATGTAACCAGAGTATCAGATTAACAGCTTTATTAATTAGCACACTATAGACTAGGGTATCCATGAATTTGTAGATGGTGAACATATAATGAAACTTTATAAATTGTCAAACATTGTATTGACAGCATTTATTTTTAACAGCTTTTATGTTTGTCCATGCATCTGTCCATGTGTCTGTCCAAGATTACTGTCAGCGCGATATCTCAAGAATGATTCGGTGAATGTTTTTAGGATTTATAGACAATTTCCACTGTAATTCACAGATGAACTGATTAGATTTCGGAAATGGTTGCAACAGGCAACAGCAAGGTCATATGTCTGAAATACACTATATGGCCAAAGAAGACACATAACCATAACACCTACAGTAGCTCACAAAAGTGAGTACACCCCTCACATTTTTGTAAATATTTTATTATATCTTTTCATGGGACAACACTGACGAAATGACACTTTGCTACAATGTAAAGTAGTGAGTGTACAGCTTGTATAACAGTGTAAATTTGCTGTCCCCTCAAAATAACTCAATAACTCTGTGGGGCATCCTCAAACGGAAGGTGGAGGAGCGCAAGGTCTCTAACATCCACCAGCTCTGTGATGTCGTCATGGAGGAGTGGAAGAGGACTCCAGTGTTAACCTGTGAACCTCTGGTGAACTCCATGCCCAACAGGGTTAAGGCAGTGCTGGAAAATAATGGTGGCCACAAAAAATATTGACACTTTGGGCCCAATTTGGACATTTTCATTTAGGGGTGTACTCACTTTTGTTGCCAGCGGTTTAGACATTAATGGCTGTGTGTTGAGTTATTTTGAGGGGACAGCAAATTTACACTGTTATACAAGCTGTACACTCACTACTTTACATTGTAGCAAGTGTCATTTCGTCAGTGTTGTCCCATGAAAAGATATAATAAAATATTTACAAAAATGTGAAGGGTGTACTCACTTTTGTGAGATACTGTATATGTGCTTGTTGAGCATCCCCTTCCAAAAACATGGACTTGGTTCCCCCATTTGCTGCTATAACAGCCTCCACTCTTCTGGGAATTTGTTTCACTAGATTTTGGAATGTTGCTGTGGGGATTTGCTTCAGTCACAAGAACATTAGTGAGCTTGTGCACTGAGATCGGATGAGCTATGGGAATGTTCATCTCAATTCATCCCAAAGGTCTTCAGTGGGGTTGAGGTCAGATCTCTGTGCAGGCCACTTGAGTTCTTCCACTCCAAACTTGGCAAAGTCTTCATGGACCTCACTTTGTGCACAGGGGCATTGTCATGAAGGAACAGGTTTGGGCCCCTTAGTTCCAGTGCAGGGAATACTTAGATAATTACAAAAGACATTCTAGGCAATTGTGTGCTTCCAACTTTGTGGCAATGGATTGGGAAAGGCCTACATATGGGTGTGATGTTCAGGTGTTCACATAACTTTGGCCATATACGTAGTGTATTTTTTGCTTCAATAGCTTCCTTCCTGTTTGTCATACAGAGATGTTACTTACATATTCATGTTCAGGAACTCAACCCCCCTCTAAGATTTTTGCCATCAGTCTATCAGCAGGAAATTCTTGTTAGTGCAGTATCTCAAAAATAAGTGGTTAAATGGTAGGATTTGCATTGGCTGATCCTTGCTACCAACAGATGAATTGATTACAATTTGGCAAGGATCCAAACATGTCAAAGTATATTTTAAGGGTATTTGAGACATACAGATTAGTAACAAGAAGGACTAGACTTGTTGGCGACAGAGCCGTCCCTAATGATGCTGTTGGCGTCAAAATCTACTTTGTTTGATGCAAGATACGACTCAAAGATGACTGAGATTTTCCCTGTTCACCTGTAGCACATTTTGTAACTGAAGCCGTGTAGCAGAAAGTTGTCAAACCCTTCATCTCTGATGGTATTGATGGTAAGTCGGTCAGGTGACTGTATCCCTCACTAACTATACATTGAAAAACACTCAAGCTCAAGATAAGACCTTACTACATTGTAAGCACATCTTCATCTAATAACATTTAAACTCCACCGTGGCTTCATTTTCCAGAAGCAACCATTTAGGATTATTTGTGATTTGGTTTTAGTGAGATCAGAGTCCTCTGAACTACCTTTAAGTTGTTGCAGGTTTAATGTTAGTGCTTTAAGTTTAAATATTTTATAGATTAATCCTACTGTGAAGGATTCTTAAAATGAAGACTAACATGTCCTTTTGGGAGTTTCTCCAAAAAAAAATATGGGTAGGTGCTACTTTTAGCCCTAAGATTTTTTTTGGACTTCTTACCTCCTTCAGTCTGTAGCTTTAACAGTGCTGTTTGTGGCTTCATTCCACAAATTGTGCATATGGTTGCACAACATCTCTGAATGTAGACACAGCAATGCAACTGTAGATCTGTTGGCTGTAAATGCAGTCGTACCAGCCGCAGCCCTGTTGTGCTGCAGTGCAGTTGTTAAGCCATTAATGAGCATGACAATGAGAGGCCACAGAGCACATCCAGTCACGTGAAATCAGTTCATACGGTTTAAGGCAGAGTGCATTTTTCTGCTTTTCCAGTATGTATTTGCATCTGTGTGTTTGCAGTTTTGTGTTTAGGGATATTGTTATCACGGCCTGATGGACACAAGGCCAGTGGGGAGTCTGGTAAAAGAACCATGTGATTCTTGCAGCTATCTGCTGTGTGTTGATGTGTGAGGCGAGTGGGTAGAGGACAATTGTAGAGTAAAACAGGCTTTGTCCTAATGAAATTGTGAGAGAGGACACACACTAACTTGGCTGCATTTTTCTAATGCCTGCAACCCTCAGCGTATACATACACACACAGAGAGAGACACACACAACACTTCCTCTCAATGCTGCCCTGATCTTCTGAACAGATTTATCTTCCACCCTAATTCTATTTTTGAAATGCCCACATTCCGATCTCTACATAAGATATGGGCAAAGGAATGTAATGATTTGCAGTTACAGGAATATGAAACACAAAAGCTTTGATTTTGTGAATAATGGAACATTTTATGGTTAATGCAAAAGTTTATTGCATTGAAATTTGTCTAACCTTTCTTTTACTAACCTTACCACTCATGCTGATCTCATCCCAGTCACCAGCAAGCACCACTTTGCGGATGGTGACCTCCTCTTTCAGTTCCGGATGAATTTCCGCCGCCGCCGGAGATTGATGGAGCTGCTGAACGAGCGAACTTGCATGATTCCAGAGAGCCACGACAGCCCTTTCTGCCTGCGCAAGCAGAACATGGAGGGCAGCAACAACAGCTTCCTCTCTGGTCAGTATGCTGGGGTGGGATGATGTGAGAGTAATGGACATCTTTACCATGTTTAACCCTTTCTCACAGTATGCTGGTGTTCCATTCTGCCAGAGGAATGGAAAACGGCTTGGTGGACATTTTCAATCAGTATAAACAAACTAATTATTTTATCGCTGCAAGTATGTTATAAGATTGGTCAGGACACTGTTGGGTTTCTGTATGTAGAGTATCGTGACTCTGTGTTTAGCTGCTGGAGAGCAGGGTGATGGGAGAAGCGTGAGCCCCCTGCTGGGCAAACAATTCACACCTCTCCACAATAACATAGGTACAGAGATAAAATGGACAGCACGACTAAAGCTTTTTTTGATAGTAGAACACTGTATACAACTGCCACAATAAAAGTATAACATTTAAAGCTAGTAGGCTAGGTACATTCTTAAAGCCCTAAGTGTCTACTTTCATATGAGCCATTAACCACTACTGTGGAGTGTGACATCACAAATAAATTCAATGCTGAACATTGGCAGCCCCAAAACAGGTGGAAATTTTGGCAGAGTTGTAGCACAGTTGGAGTGATAGCACATCTCTTCCAATTATCAGGTCAATGTGGTAACAATAACATACCTCTTTGTGGTCAGAAGTGGAGGAATAGAAAATCTCCCCATAGTGGAACAAATGGC